>MJUU01056285.1:0-69483 GCA_002080025.1 Modiolus philippinarum
CATCTCTACCACGGGGAATAGTTTTACCAACTCCACACTGCAATAAAAGACAAACTCCTGTATTAAATATTTTATGAAAGGATATGGAGTAAATGAACATGAGACCATAACACATATGTTAACTCCAACTGTAATAATTTTAATGAGCTGTATGGCCATTTCGGAAATTTATTCCTCATCAGCAGCACTAGAACCCAAACAAAGGAAATCCATAATTTCAAAAAATGTTAAAATGCATAAAACCAAACGAAATCCGAATAATCAGTAATATCAAATATAGCTAAGGACAAAACTACGATGGTGGGAGTTAATCCTTCGATTTTAGAATTTACATAAATTTAGATTATAGTAATTGAACAACCTCCATCTACATATTTGCTTCTTGTCATCATTGATAAAATGAGAAAAAAATGCCGAATATGATATTGCATGTAATAAATTGTATGTGTTGAAAGTGTACCTAGCCGCATGATTCTTGATTTTATTTGTAATGTTTGAAATGTCTTGTTTATTTGTTTATCAGGTACTTTAATTATATGTATTGCCATCAACTCCCAAGGAAGTAAAGTTTTGCTTTTTAATAAACATGATTTATTTTTTTATTTTTTTTTATATTCAATATTTGTTTATCTGTTATTTTTGTTGTGAGCTTTGTGGTATTTCCTGTAAAAACACCCCTTATTATACTTTATGAATAGAAATAGCATAATTAGCATAGTTTTCAATTATTCAATGCTCGAATAATATCGTAAGGTTGGTTATCGTATTGATAAGTCAGGTACGGAAATAAGGATCAGATACCGGAAATGATCCGTCGTTTATAATTTCGGTCAAAAACGGGAACGAAGAAACGTAGATTTTGGAATTTTAGGATGTGAGCGCCAACGTAGACCACCGAGATTTTTTACACACAAATTGGTGAGTAAACAGCCTACAAATCTATGGTAATTTGACGGTGGTCTACGTTGGCGCTCATATTTAATTTTAGACGCGTAGATGACAAAATCGTAGATTTTTGCCGTTCTGTCGGGTTTTCATTAACTTTGACACCTTTAAAATTGAACACTGGAAGTTCATGATGAAAAATAAGTATCAGAATACAAAGAATGGTTGCTATAATTTATTCAAATAGCCCCTGGTTCGTTTTCCGTGCTAAACTAATATGCGAAGAAAAGGGGGGCCAAAACAGCCTTTATCGTATGTTGTCCTTTTGGAGAAAATCACAAAACCCTTATAGGAGTTATTGCCCTTTTCACAGAATTTTCAAAATTTTCATATTTTTCGTCTTTTATTTCCAAAACTATAGAAGATGAAGGTTAAGTGTAAATTGATAATATGTTTGCCATGCTGTGGTGACTTCAAACGTGGTGTTGAAAATCGATCGTTGACCGCCATTTTCAAAATGGTCGCCAAAAAAGGCGGGAAAAAATTCAACATTGTTCAATTTCAATAAGATTTGGTTTCCAAATAGATATTGATGTTGCGACTTCAAAACCAGTGTTGAAAATTGTTTGTTGACCGCCATTTTCAAAATGGCCGCCAAGAAAGGCGGGAAAAATCAACGTTGTCCGATTTCAATGAAATTTGGTTTCCAAATAGGTATTGGTGTCGCAATTTCAAAATCAATGTTAAAAATTGTTCGTTGAATGCCATTTTCAAAATGGCCGCCAAAAAGGCGGGAAAATTCAACATTGTCCGATTTCAATGAAATTTGGTTTCCAAATAGATATTGATGTTGCGATTTCAAAAACTGATGTTGAAAATTGTTCGTTGAACGCCATTTTCAAAATGGCCCCCAAAAAGGCGGGAAAATTCAACATTGTCCAATTTCAATGAAATTTGGTTTCCAAATAGATATTGATGTTGTGACTTCAAAACTGATGTTGAAAATTGTCATTTTGTCAAAAAAGCCAAACAAAGAAATATAGTAAAACATGATCAGACTTAATACAGTTCGAGATATTGGTGGTGTTCCAGCTACCAAAGTTTGAGAGACTGAAGTTCAACTGTATAACTTACAATGTAAGCTTGATTGTCGTATTGTGCTTCATAGTTCTCTTCACAATATAAGAAATATATTTAAACTAGATTATAATGGGGAACCCCTGCCAAAATTTTTTTATGGAAAGGGGGACTTGGAATGTTTTGATTTCAGCAATATGCATTATCTGAATTATAAGGTGAACCCCTGCCCAAATTTTTTTTTGAATGATGGTCTGATATGGGTTGTAATGGATAGTGGGCTTTAAATTACCGTTGAAACTGCTGAATCTACATGCCCAATTGGAACCATACTTGGTGACAACTTTCCATAGTCGGTAAATATCGGTGAATGTGTCTGGTAAGTCTGCATGTATTCAAAGATGGCCGCCAGCGGGGACCATTGTTTAACATTGCACCCTATGTGGAAAACACGTTCAAAGATTTTCTCCTTTGAAACTTCTAGAAAATGAGACACTTTTACATTAGGTTACTTTGGGCTGCAGTTTATGCCAGTCATGGATCAGGTGAGCTATACAGCCTCTAGTTATTCGTGAGCATCAATTTTCGTGGTTATCATAAAAATCACTGTTTCGTAGTTTTCATAACAATCTTTGGAGCCTCTAGTTATTCGTGAGCATCAATTTTCGTGGTTATCATAAAAATCACTGTTTCGTAGTTTTCATAACAATCACTGTTTCGTGGGTCCTTAAATTCGTGGTTTCAAATTCCATACGTTTAAAGTCTAAGGAAAATATCCATTTCGCTGGGAACTTTATTTCGTGGTTTTAGCAAACTACGAAATCCACGAAAAGTAGAACACCACGAACAATAGTACTTTCACAGTACATGTATGCAGAAACTATATTCACGGTAACTTCGGTACTTTCTTATTTATTACCACTGGACCGATGCCTCTGCTGGTGGAGTGTTAGTCCCAGAGGGTACTAACCAACCCAGTAGCCAGTGCTGTGTTGGCCCGAAAACAGATTTTACTTGGAAACTTGTAATATCTGAATTTAAGAAAATTTTGTTCCAAACTAAGGAGTATCTTCCTCTTGCATAGCTCTGTCCTTAGCTGATTTTGGCTATACTATTCAGATCCTATTTAGAATTTGTTCTCTATCGTCTTTTACACATATTTTGGTTAACGGGTTCCAACTGTTTGACGGTGCATATTCAAAACGCATCATTTCGGATCAAATTGGCGTTACTGGATACTTCTGGACTCAGTAACGAATCATTTCAGATAGTTATAGACACATACTCATATACAGACGTCTTTGGGAGAACATGACAGGCATTTGTTCCAGATATGATCACATAGCGGAATGTCTGAATAATTCAGCTTCAAAGAAATTAAAAGCAAAATAAAAAAATGCTTCTTAAACGGCGAAAAATACAAATATAAAGGTCAACAAAACGTGGCACTTTGGAAAATCAGCCTGTATTGTCATAGATAAAGTGTTTGTGGCTTATTGATTCTGCTGAATAGCACATATTATATTAATATACAACATTCAGGAAAGTAAACACCATTTCAGGGTCGTTTGTAATCATATCTTTGCTCCATCAAAAAATATTTGCAACGCACCATTTTCAATCTATACATTTTTTGACAACGATTCCTTTCGGATTTGGCAACGATTCATTTCAGAGTTTGTAAATTGAAAAATATTTTCTTCTATGGATACAATAAACATTACTTTCTCATTTTCAAATGCTTTATCATATGGCTCCGAAATCAAAATGGAAAGTGGATAACTAATGTCTTGCCGTAAATGTAGATAATGTATTGACACGGACTACTCCAATATCTCCCCGAATAATTTGGTGACAATAATGGTATTATTGGAGACAATATTTGAAGTGATAGAAACAAAACTTTTATTATCTGATTATTCTTAACTAATATAATACCGAAGTTACTGTTAATCATTTGAAAGAACAAATTTTGAAAAACGAAATAGAAAAAAGAAGGGAAACGGGGAATGTGTCAAAGAGACAACGACCCAAAGGGGAGTAATAACAACTCAAAGCCACCATAAGATCTTCAATGAACGGTGAAGAAACCTCACACCCAACGGCAGGTCGGAGTCGGCCCCTGAATAAAGAGTAATCAAATCAATTTTCAATAAATCGGAAAATTGACTATTGATTAGTAAAAGAATTTGTACGATCCTAAGGATTTTGTAGATGTTTCAAAATTTCTTTGCTAACATTGATGCGCTGATTGACAAAGTGGGCGTGGCCTACGAGACTTTTTGCCAATATTTTTTTCGTATTCGGGGAGTTAGTAACCCGAATAATCCAGTCGTTATATTCCACTCACTACGATCGCTATGTAAATATATACGGAGCAACACAAGAAACGCACCACTTTTAAAATATTATCTAGCTCCCTTGATATTTTAGCCATATCAGCCTTTTTTATTTATTTTAAAATTTCAAATGTCCAGAACAAGCAAGTCGATTTTTGTAAAAAAAAATTGCCGTCATTTTTAAGTCACAGCAACAGTTTCCGTCGAATGTGTGAGAAAACACAAGTCAAAGAATTGCTTTCCCCAGAATGAGCTTGTTTGGAAGTTGTTTTGTCAAAAGTTACAAAAACAGTATTTTTTTATCAAGTCTTACAGGTAGTAGCATAAAAAGTTCAAAATCCATCCTTTTCAACAATTTTTGCATTTTTGGGTGAAAAAGTGGTTTTTTGAGAAAATGAAATTCAAAGTTCCAAAAATTTTTTTTTTAGAATTTTGACTTTGTGTTTAGAGAAACAATGTGTAAAAATTTCAAGTTGTTCCAGCAAGTATTTGAAGAGAGTTTTGCTATTAAAATTTAAGTTACACAGAAATACACGTTGGCGTTGCGTTTCTTTTGTTGTTCGGTATATATATATTTGTTCCACCTGACAAAAGTTGGAACAAATATTATAAACATTTACATAATATTTCTTCCTTTTAGAACAAATATTATATAACATTTATTCCGTCATATAATATTTGTTCTGTTGCAATAAATCTTATATTATATTTTGTTCTTTGGAACAAATCTTATGGTGGAACTTATATTCTGTTACAGCTACACAGAGCAGAGAGAAGGGCTTGAATTATTTCTAAATATTAAAAATTCCTTGAAAAAAAGGGCAATTACTCTCACAAGGTTTTATGGAATTTCTTCAAAATTTCAGGGTGGGTAGATCTTGATATGCTGAACATTTTTGCAATTTATACTTGACCTCCATCTGTTACACTTTTTGAAATAAAAAATAAAAAATGCAAAAATTTTGAAAATTTTACGGACAAAGGACTATAACTCCGAGATTGGCTTTCAGATTTTCTTCAAAATTGCACAGTGGGTAGATCTTTTCATGCTGATCATTTTTATCCAGTCAGATTTTTGATATCTGTAATGGTTTTTTGAGTTATTTGCAAAACACAGCAATTTACCCCTTTGTTCTATTTTTAGCAATGGCGGCCATGTTGTTTGGTCTACGGACATAATATTACAAATGTGAAACTTTATACCCTGGTGATGATTCAGAATAAGTTTGATTAGCATTGGCCCAAAAGTTTCAGTGGAGAAGATTTTTTTTAAAGTTAACGGATGGCCGGACGACGGACGCCGAGCGAAGTCAAAAGATCACATGGCCTTTGGCCAGGTGAGCTAAAAAAAATGCAATTTTTGCCCATTTGACCCCTATTACTGGGAAACGGTGACAGCTACGTTAAATCAAGTGGTATACTACTGAAAGCTTACAACAAGAGGAATCAAAAGAAAAAATCCTATCAAAATACTTTGAAAAAAATAGGTAAATTGTAATCTGCACATACACAACTTTGGTCCCGTTTAGCCCCTCACAGTAAGTGAAAATGATGAACATATGTACATAACACATACAAAGAAATGACGAAATTCTTACTTGTATTTTATCAAAGTTATACGGAAGCGTATTCATGCCACATAAGGATAAAAAAATCTCGTAATTATGAGATAATATTTTGTAATAATGAGAGAGCATATCAAAGTTAAGAATTGCATCTCATAATAATGAGATTACATCTCATAATTATAAGATATTATTTCATAATTATGAGATATTATCTCATTATAATGAGATAAGAAGTAACAATTATGAGATATTATCTTATAATGATGAGATATTTGTTCATAATTATGAGATAATATTTCGTAATAATGAGATTATTACTCACAATTATGAGATAATTATCTCAAATTTATGAAATTATTATCTCATACATTTGACATATTTACTCAAAATTATGAGATACTTTCTCGTAATTATGAAACAGTTCTCATAGTTATGAGATAATATCTCATAATTGTGAAATAATATCTCATAATAATGAGATGTTTTCCCATAATGTTGAAATAATTTCTCAAAATTATGAGTAATAATCTCATTATTACGAAAAATTATCTCATAATTATGAACAAACATCTCATCGTTATGAGATAATATCTCATAATTATTACTTCGTATCTCATTTTGAGATAATAACTCATAATTATGAAATAATATCTCATAATTAGGAAATGAGTAGTTATTTGTAGAATCAAATAAGTTCATCCTTCATTTAATTTTAATACGGCTCCATTATAATTTACCGTCGAAGCACGACGACATTTTTTGGGAAAAAAACAGGAAAAGATGTAGACTGATACCTTGTGATGAGGCGAGTTAAATGAGTGGCAACAACCAGGATCAAACATCAGAAACAAATCTACAGCTGTCACCAAATTAGAACCAGTCATGCTACCGCTCACCTAACCCTGAATCAATATTGCAAGTGCAAAATTTAGTGTGTATGGACACTGTATAGATGTGAACACACTCGAGTATGGACATAATGATATACCTCTCCCTTTTTCTAAATATATACAAAGGCAAATCATCTCCCTTTCATAATTTCGAGCAACAACCATATTTCAATGTGGCGAGCCCAAGCGTTATTTCTATGAGTGGTAGGCAACCTTTATGAAAGTTTCATCCACTTTGAGGCATCTTAAATTTTCTCGCGTTTTTCAGTTTTCATTGCAAGGACAGCCATTTTGAAACTTTTGAACCCCAAAATTCATTTCTATTGATGCAAAGCAATTTTCCAGTTTTAGGTTAATTTTATTTTCCTTCCTTTTTTCAGTTTCCATGGCAACGACGGCCATTTTGAAAATTCTGAGCCCAAATATCATTTCTTTGGGTGCTAGGTAAGTTTCATCCGATTTGAGGCACTTTTCCCGCCTTTTTCCAGTTTCCTTTTAAAAATTAAAAAGATGTGCTTGTGTGTACAATGATTGTAAGCTAGATTCATTTTAAGTTGTTAAAATTTGCTTGCAAAGTTTCAGAAAACATCAAGAGTTGTGTTTTTATTCGAACGGACAGACAAGATCAGACAATGGTAAAAAAAATGCTCCCGACTTTTCATGACGGGAGAATAAATAAGGAGCGCAGCATGATACGACTGCAGCATGTCGAACACTGAAATTTGAACAAGTGTGATTCAAAATGAATGAGGACACAGTAATTAAATGGACACAATAAAGAGCTCGACTCAGTAATTAGCTGCTCACAAACTAAGGAAAAACTAAAATCAGTCCTTATAATTCCTTATATATATATCGGAAATGGTAAGAGGCATGTCAAATTGGTCTGCATACTACTTTAACTATACGAGAAAGGGAATCCGAAGAAAGGAACCCCATTAAAATCCAATAAAAACAAAGATTTCTCTTAGGCCTAGAAAAAAGCACTGTTAAAGTCAGAAATGTTCCTCCATTACTACAATATAACAAACAATATCAAAAAAAAATTTTGAAAACCATGTTACCCCAAACACACAATTTATTTTCTTAGGCCTTATTTCAAAAATTGCAATTTTTGCCCCTTTGACCCCTTGTAGATCGAAAACGGTAAAAGCTACGCCAAATCTGTTGCCATACTACTGAATGCTTATATTAAGAGGAATCTAAAGAAAAAAATCCAATCAAAATCCAATGAAAAATAAAAGATTTAGGTAATCTGCAAATTTGCAATTTTGACCCCATTCTGCTCCTCATAGCTCGGAAAAAAAGTTGTCAAAAATCTGATGGTGCAGCTATATATTTATTTTCAGGAGGAATCCATTGCAAAAATCTGCATCAAAATCGGATTAAAAATTAAAAAGTTGAAATTTTGGAACCCCCCCTTTTGGGCCCTAGCTATCTCGTGAACGGTAGCTGCCACGCATAATCCGTTGACATACTACTGATAGGGAATTTAATTAGGAATACACTGAAGGAAACCCCATCAAAATCCAATAAATAATAAATATTCTACAGCCAAATATGAGAAAACACCCAATTTCCCCCTTTTTGGCCCCTTTTCTCAAAATGGGAGGGGCCAAAATGACCAAAACCCCTCCAAGCCTTCTTTTTGTGCCAAGGAACACCGTGTTAAAATTTCAAAGGATTGGTCAACTGAAACTTAAGTTATTGACCAAAAAACAAAAGTGTCTACAGACGACGACGACGACGACAGCGCCATACCATTATACGACCTCAAATTTTTGCGGTCGTATAAAAAGTTTATTCTCCAATCAGCTGTAATAGTGTATACCTCTAAGGTACTAAAAAATCTAAAGCATAGCTCTTATCCAGTTTATCCAAGTATATGTTCAAAGTAAATTCACAGTAACTTCGGTATTGTTCACACTATGAGTGCCTTAGTTCTTAATGTTATCTTATATTTCCGTGCATTGTAGCTGTCTCATGTCCTTGTTTTGTCTTTGTTTTTATCTGTTACCGTTTTTGCCATGTCTTTGGACTTCGATTTTTGTAGTCATCGCTTCCCTTGTTCCTTCGGTATTCTACTGCCGTTGTTTTGTTACCACTGGGTCGATGCCACTGCTGATGGACTATTAGTCCCCGAGGGTATTCACCAGCCCAGTAGTCAGTACTTCGGTGCTGACCCGAAAGCCGATTATTTTTGGAACCTTACAATATCTAAATTTTTGTAAATTTTATTGAAAACTAAGGAGTATCTCCCTCACGCAAAGCTCTGTCCTTAGCTGATTTTGGCTTTACATTTAGATTATATTGGTTATTTGTTCTCTATCAGTTTTTAAACATCTTTCAGTCTATGGTCTTCCAAACGTTTAGATTTTATCTGCACTGATAAGACATAAGTTGTCGAAATGCGCATATGCAGAAAGTAAATTTACAGTAACTTCGGTATTTAGTTATTTGTTACTTCACATCTAGATCATATTGGGTATTTGTTCTCTATCAGTTTTTTGAAAGATATTTGATTTTATGGTCTTCCAAACTTTTAGATTTTATCTGCACTGAAGAGACATAAGTTGTCGAAATGCGCATATGCAGAAAGTAAATTCACAGTAACTTCGGTAGTTTAGTTATTTGTTACCACTGGGTCGATGCCACTGCTGGTGGACTGTTAGTCCCCGAGGGTATTCACTAGCCCAGTAGTCAGTACTTCGGTGCTGACCCGAAAGCCGATTATTTTTTGGAACCTTACAATATCTAAATTTTTGTAAATTTTATTGAAAACTAAGGAGTATCTCCCTCACGCAAAGCTCTGTCCTTAGCTGATTTTGGCTTGTCATTTAGATCATATTGGTTATTTGTTATTGGTTATTTGTTCTCTATCAGTTTTTAAACATCTTTGAGTTTATGGTCTTCCAAACGTTTAGATTTTATCTGCACTGATGAGACATAAGTTGTCGAAATCACATATGAAGAAAGTAAATTCACAGTAACTTCGGTATTTAGTTATCAGCTAAGAGCTACGTGTACAAATAAGTGCATTCTTTATTTTCAAGTACTTATGCGATATAAAGGATGCAGTTAAATTATGTTTTTTCTGTGAGTTTATGATACAATTGTGATTTTGTATCATAATTTAAACGCCAAGGTAACTACACAGCCGCAAACTTGAATTCTGCAATGACCCTGCTAATCTCATGATGGCCCTGTCATCTCCCAATGGCCCCTTTTTATGAGTTATTCGTGTAATTCACACTAGTAAATTATAAAGGCACGATATGTTTTACATATTTTACATAAACTGGTTATGTAAAATATGTTATGGAGCTGGCATGTCAGTTAACTGCTAGTAGTCTCTTGTGATTTCATGTTTATGTCCGTATATTTAGTTCTTTCAGTTTCATTTTTCACAATTGACTCAGTCCTGTTGCCAACTGAATTTTACTGTTGTTACGATTGTTTTTTGATTTACCACATTGGCTATGGGGGAAGGTTTGGGCCCAATAAAACTAGTTTAACCCCTCTGCAGCAGCTTTGCGCCTGTCCTAAGTCAAGAAATTTACTAAGCCTTTGTGTGTCTTTTCCTTTTTTTTCTGGTTAGTTTACTTTATATCTATACGAGTCTAGGATGATGTTTATTTCGCTCTTTATTCAGGGGCCGACTCCGACCTGCCGATTGGTGTGGGGTTTTCTCACCGTTCATTGAAGATCTTATGGTGGCTTTGAGTTGTTATTACTCCCCTTTGGGTCGTTGTCTCATTGACACATTCCCCGTTTCCCTTCTTTTTTCTACTAATGCTTTATAATGTCATGGTGAACATCGTATTTAGCAGAACTCCGTTTTATGATTGTAACTGTTCCTTATTTAGATAGAGAAGTTATGACAAAGCAACAGCATATCAGTCTTTGTTGGCAATTGTGATCGAAAAAGAATTATTGTCAAATATGCTGAGAGCATTCGTAGTAAGAAGAGGAGAGGATTCGTTGTAAGAAGCCGAAAGGATTCGTTCTCACGCATTGAGACAAAATTTACACGTTTTGAACTTCTTTTATTAAATTTTAATTCTATTTGTTTATGAAGACGAATAAAGTGATTATTTATGCATTACAACTAAGATACGGGTTTAATTTATTAAAAAAATGTCGTTCAAGATAAATGTGACACAGGAAAACAACGACCTACTAAAGTAATAACGTGAATTATGAAATTATTGTGCCTGCTGACGTGAATCAAAAGATAAATGTACGAGTTCTTCCGTAAAGTTCTTATCATATTTCCAAATAAATCGTGTGATCCTCAAAAACAGAAATGAAATGACGGTTACTTCACATGCTATGATAAATTGCTAGATGCGTTTTGAATATGCACCGTGTGTTTTGATTTGATCTGCACTGAAGAGACATAAGTTGTCGAAATGTCTATATTCAAAAACTAAATGGTATTTTGTTATGGTGTATTAATGCAGATTAAGCAACTGAAAATCTCTAGAGTCCACTTTTTTTTGCAGTCTTTTTTATACATGTACAAAATTCGTCTTATTTCTCAGACAAAATGTTAATTCAACTTTTCTCGGGCTGTTATTTGCTCACATAATATTTTACAAAAGATGTTTTAAACAATCTGTGTTTTTGTTTACAAACATTTTTTCGAGCAGCAAGTTTAGACGAAAATTTTACATCAAGTAAGATTTTTTATTTTGTTCATAACTTCACGAACGTCATTTGATACACGAACATCAGCATCATACCTGGACATTAACCTTTATATTGACAACTCGGGGCACCTAAAATCCAAACGTAATGACAAACGTGATGATTTTGACTTTCCAATTGTAAACTTCCCATTTTTGAGTAGTAATATATCCTGATCTCCTGAATATAGAGTCTACATTTCACAGCTCAGTCGCTACCGTCGTGCATGTCGATTTCATCAACAGAACAAAATTACTATCTAAAAGCTACTTAGCCAGGGTTATGTTCAATCACTGTTACTATTGTCACTTAAAAGTTTTACAGTCGTCATAACGATTTGACTGAACGTTACAATGTGTCTATCACAAATGAAAATGGACATATTTCAATAGATCCCAAGTTATTACTGGAACAACGGCAGAAGAATACCGAAGGAACAAAGGAGTGGTATTTACAAAAATCGAAGTCTAAAGACATGGCCAAAAAACGAGGACATAGAAAACAATGACGCTAGACAGATACAAAGCACAGAAATAAAGATCACAACATTCAAAACCAAGTCACTCACAGTGTGAACTTCAGTGAAACTGAGAGTGACATCAGGTGCTCCGGGCGGGTAAGCATGTCCTGCTCCGCATCCGTCACACTGTAAGTGATTCAATCTAGGAAATTGCCAAAATCGGTAGTCAAATTCGGGAAGACGTGAATCTAGCTAAAATGTCTGCTTTCATTTAGGATACTGACACGTCATATCTTTCAATGATGTTATTGTAGAATTTCTTGAAAGATGAAATTTACATAGGTTGAACGAATCCCTTACTAAGAAGCCTTTGGGACAGTGTTTTTGCTCTGTTAAATAAATCACTGTAAAACTAACGAATCAACTGTGAAATGTACACTCTACAGGCCTGAGAGGTAGGTATATTGCTGCTAAGAAATTGGATTGACATATGCTAAATTTGAAATTACACCAGACTTTTCACTTACAGTGTGACGGGTGTCAATTGTGAAGCAGGTCATGCTTACCCTTCTGGAACATGTTTTTAGGCGTTTACACTGTTAGTACTTTATTTTGTGTGGCGTTTTACTATGTACTGTTTGTTTCGTCTTTGTCGTTTACATTCTCTGTCTGTATGTTATCCTTATGTTGTTATGTATTCTGGAATTTCGATGATGGTTCTAAATTCCGTATTCATCTGGAAAGTTATTGAAACACCAGTTTTACGCGGACACATGACTGAAGTTATTCGCATTATTTTTTTCTGACAAAAACACGTCATGTAATAAAACTTTAGTCATAGGATGTACAGAATACTTGAAACAATTTGTTTGCGCGTTTTTATGCGAAGCAAATTTAAATTCAGATTTGTATTAAACAGCGTTCACAAACATTTGAGGGAACCTTTCAGGAATGAACAGTTTCGATTCACGCTGTTAGAGAACAACAATTCTCTATTATCTGCATTAGTTAAAGAAAAAAAAACAGTTTTAGTGGGTTGAATAACTCTAGAGTAGTTTAATTATACCCCCGCTTTAGCGGGGCGGTATATATTGATCATGGTGTCCGTCCGCCAGTCCACCATAGGGGACACACTTTGTGGCGTCAACTTCTGTTAGACTACTGAGTGAAATTCGCTGAAACTTTCATAAAATAATCAAGGCATATTGCAATTGTTCGCAAGATATTTGAAAATTTGATTTGATTTGATTTTTTTATAATTTGATTACATTTTGTATTTATTTATGAATCAAATTGGGGAGCAGGGGTATATATAAGTGAGCTTTGCTCACAGTTTTTCTAGTTAAGGTCTTTCAAGACAAGTTAAATACCTTCTAGAATTCTTCTGATAATCATCATTATTCTTTTTCCGCCATAACCTGTGGAAAAACTACTCGATATATCAATTCGATTCTTTGTATGGTAGATGGGTTCTGAAGTAGGACCTCAAATCTTCGGGGACGACCAAATATCAATGACATCCCAACTGTTTTGTTATGTAAAAGGAAAATACATGACATTGTCGTTCAGCAAATGATTAATAACGTTCAGAAATTTAGTTAACATCATATTTATGACCAGATTAGACAATAAAATCATACCCAACATTTACCAATCCGCTACCAAACAGACCTTTCAAAACATTATATGCTTCACAGATAGTGGGACAGATGTCGCTAGCGGGGCAGGACATGCTTACCCTTTCGGAGCACCTGATGTCACTCCCGGTTTTCATGGGAGTTCACACTATGAGTGCCTTAGTTTTTAATGTTATCTTTTTATTTCCTTTATTTCCGTGCATTGTAGCTGTCTCACATCCTTGTTCCTTCGGTATTCTACTGCCGTTGACCCAAACGCGTAATCGTGATGAAAGCTGGTATAAGACATTGCAATTGTTCTCTGAACAATTGACCTTTTAACTTTGTATTACTTTCTGATTTCAACTATTTACATACTACGCTACTTTTAACTATAATCAACCTTCAAATGGGAAGTTAGTGCATTGCTCTAAAATGAAACGACTTTATACTCTGTTCACCCCTCCATTGGTTTTGTTTTTCCTCCCCCATAGCTCTGTTTATTCATTTTGTTTTTGTTTATTATGTTTTATCTATTTGTAACTCCTTAATAAATTGGTTTCGAGAATTTGATTTTCGTAAGCTGCTGTGTTAGACAGATTACTGGGTTCTTGGAGCATTTTCAGGAATTCTATTTTACAAAGGATAAAATATAAATTTCTTTCATATTTTTGTGTTTAAGCTCCCAAACGAATATTTTGCTGTGTTTCCTTTTTATTCTTTTTTTCGGTTCTCAACACGAAGTTTGCCCGAATGATCCTAAGACACCAGTGATCCAATCGTAATGAAACTTATTAATATGGTAGATACTCATGCCTAGATGATCTTTTTGGTTTTTGAATTTCAACATGGCTGCCGTTGCAATGAAAATTGACAAAAGGTTGGGAAATCAAAAGTGCTCAGAAGCAAATGAAATTTTACAGGAAGGATTCCCAAAATGTATAGAATGGTTTTGTGGTCTCAAAGACTTCAAAATGGCTGCCGTTGTCATGGAAATAGAAAAAAGGCGAGAACATATAAATGCTCAGAATTTGATAAAATTTTACAGAACAATTGATTAGGATGTACGGATCTCATATTCAGTTTAAGAAATTCTGATATTAGAGTTCGTTTGGGAGATTTCTTGTGGTTGCATCCAAACACAACAAGTACTTGTTAACATGGACTTGTTGCATTGAATTTTATCTTCTACTAGATTTTCTACGAGATATTTAGCTAAAATTAGTACTGAATAATAAAAAAAAATCTGTTTTTACAGCAATTACAACAAATGGAAGTTCGACATCTGTATAGCCGCAAAGAAAGTCAGAAACCTGAAATTAAATCTAAGCATAGGTACAAATATGTTATACCATGTAAGTTGTTAATAGCTGTAGAACCACATGAAAAGTAGAAGTTGAATATTCGTTTGGAATGGTCCAAGACGATGGCAAAAAATCATGTATATTCACGTTGGACATTAATTAATTAAAATACGTGTGAGAAATACCTCAGCGATCAACCATTTAGATAGCAAGATTCATGTATAGGGTATTATATTAAACTATATAAAACATGGTCGAACAACTTACATTTATGTTTAAATGAACTTCACACCAAAATAAGTGTTTCAGAAATTTCAGAAAGAATTTTGAAGCTGAAATGTGATAAATTTGCTGGGCTTGATAATATATCTAGCAATATGTTAAAGTATAATCAGTCTGCTTTACTCCAAAGTTTGTCAAACATATTTAATATACAATGAAAGGATATGGAGTAAATTAATGCATGTTTAACTTACAGTAATTATCCAGAAGACTGGGCTGAAGGTTATATAGTAACTGTTCACAAAGCAGAAGATCCAAGTGACCCCAATAACTATCGCGGTTTAACAATAACAAGTGCTCTTATATGTAGCTTTTTAACTCCATACTGGCCTGAAGGCTTGATATATTTTTTGAACAAATATGAGATTATAAACCCTTGTCTAATTTAATCTAAAACAAAGGCAAGACCTTTTAACCACATGTTTATCTTGAAGTGTATAATAAGTATTGAATTAATAAGACGGGAGAGTATTTGCTTGTTTGTTTTATAGATTTCCAAGAGACATTTGATACGGTGATACATACCACTATTAAAATCAGGCTGCTTGAAATGGGGTTGGAAAATTAATTACAATTTGATTAAATCACTTTATTCTAACGGGAAGTGATATGTTAGAACCGGTAATAACGAACATGTTGGTTTGACAACAAAGGTGTGATACACCAGAGTGACAGTTTAAGCCCCAAATATCTTTAAAGTATTATCAATTATTTACAATGTTATCTTGAGGGACTTGCTCACCGTATCATATTAAATAACAATCAATAAAAATATTACCTAATTCTGCATCTGGCTTGGGAAGCAGACTGAATAAGCTAAACCATAACTGGTGCTTTATTGTGAATACTACGAAATATTTTTTTACACAAACCTTGAAAACTTGGACAAGATGTGAGAATTAGGTCGTATAGTTTTTTACGGTCTTCAATATTTTAGAGTTTTTATATTGAATAAAGCTGGTATCTCACAGCCTTTTGATTTAAATGGCAGTAGACTTGAGTGTGTTAAAGATAGATAAACTTGGGATTATATTTCAGTACAAGTGGTAGTTTTTCTATTGTACTAGGTGAATTATATCAAAAAGCCCTAGAAGTCTATTTCAAGCTGTGTAAGGATTTTCTCTTTCATAGTCCAGGTGTCAACACAAGCATACATGTTTTTGTCTATACATTTAAGCCTATGCTTCTTTATGGATCTGATATTTGGGTTGCTTTTAACCCCTTCACAGCTAGGTTCAGAAATTGAAACGTTTCTTTATTCAAACATAATACACAAATACCCCCAGTTTCATAATAAATAGTAGATTAAGTTATGATGTACACTTATTTCAAGGAGTAATAATTAGTTATGAAAAGGTTCACATTAAATTCTGTACAAATATTCTCGGTTTTCATAAACAAATACAAAAATACCAAAGTTGCATAAAACAAGCAATTGGGCAGCTTTATCGAAAAGAGTTCCTGTCCACTTTGATATTATTAAAAGTATACTTCGATATTGGTATAGAATGGAAAATTTGAAGATCGGTTTCCCTTTGCTTAAGGATTCTTACACTACATCTAAAAAACTACCTTCTTGGTGTTAGTCTGTTGAAAATATATTAAAAATCATTGACATCCATCACACATCAGCAGATCATAGTTAATATAGTTTAAAGAAGATCCTGAATAATAGTATTTGTTCTCATTACTTGGAACATTGGAATAATAATATTCATATCAATTCTGAAGACAAATTAAGAACATATACTTTGTTTAAAACTAATTTAGGCATAACAAATACTCAATTGTTCTAAATTTTATGAAGGAGGGAAATTAAAACAATTCTAAGTGTCATCACACAAACTTTTAATTATCGAGGTATACAATTTTTGTAAGGATATGCCCAAAATATTCATCCGGTGTGGTGGGAGATGAATATTTTACGAAAGGATATGGGGTAAACGAACATGAGACCGTAATATATATGTTAACTTACTGCAATCAATTTAAATGAGCTGTATGGCCATTTCGGGAATTAATTCCTCATCACCAGCACAAGAAACCAAACAAAGGAAATCCACAATTTCAAAAAAAGTCTATAACGCATAAAACCAAACGAAATCCGAATAATCAGTAATATCAAATATATAGCTTAGGAAAAAACTACGATGGAGGGAGTTATACCTTAGAACTAAGAATTCACATAAATTAAGATAATAGTAATAAAGAAAGTACACACATGAGATATAATCTCATGTACAAGTACACCATATCTAAGAAAAATAAAGAGCATATATCTCAAACACGGGGAATTGTTTTACCAACTCCACACTGCATTTTATAAGACAAACTCCAGTATTAAATATTTTACGAAATGATATGGAGTAAACGCATATGAGACCGTAACACATATGTTAACTATAACTGCAATTAATTTTAATGAGCAGTATGTATCCATTTTTTATTCATCTGTGCTTTACATTTTGAAGACTGTAAAAACTATACGACCTAATTCTCCAAATTTTCAAGGTTTGTGTAAAAAAGACAAAATTATTTTGTTAATGCGTGGTGAAGATGTATGTATATTGTTATGTCTTTCAAAATTTTTCTCAAGTAATGACATTTTTTTATCCTGCTTGTGATAATTAAATAAGATAATTTTGCATACTTTATTTGTTTGCAATTTTGTTTTGGTGTATTAGGTGCGACGAAGTCTTTATCTTGGTTCTCATATCCACAGTTTATTCAAACAACATATAGTGTATGATGGAAAATAAAATAAAAATAAAAGCCAAGCGACCTTTAAGTATCTGACCTTGGCACCTTCTGCATCTTAACAATAAAATTGTATCTCATATCCACCTCCTTGATGAACAATGTATTTATTTCTATTTATTTATTGTGTTTTCTTAAGATGGTCACCGGTGAAGCAGCTTTGTACATTTCACTGAACTTTACTAAACTTTTTGGCTTTTCTGAACTGGAAATAGAAATAGAACCCATTCTTCAATAGAAAATTGGATCATTGAGCATCGTCCCTTTGTACCCCTGCAGTTAAGCAATAGTTTAGTTTGTTCTACTTTATTGTTTATGTCAGTTTGTATTCATGTATGATTAGGTTAAATGTTTACTGTTATGTTTTTATAATTATACCCCATGCAACGAAGTTGCGGAGGGTATAATGTTTTTGACCCGTCCGTCCGTGTGTCTGTCCGTCCGTCCGTCAGTTCTGTTATTGTCACTGCAACTCCTCTGTAACCGCTTGACGAATTGCTTTCATATTTGGTAGGATAGTTGGTCATGATGTATAGATGTGCATACTATACTGCCATATTGATTGGATAATTTTTGTGGGAGTTATGGGACTTAGACTATTTTCAGTTAAAATATCAAAGTATCATCTTGTCACTGCAACTCCTCTGAAACCGCTCAATAGATTGCTTTCATATTTGGAAGGATTGTTGGTCATGATGTGTAGATGTGCATACTTTACTGCCTTATTGATCGGATTTTTTTTATGGGAGTTATTAGACTTAGACTATTTTCAGCTAAAACAGCAAGCATCATCTTGTCACTGCAACTTCTCTGAAATCGTTGAATGGATTGCTTTCATATTTGGTAAGATTGTTGGTCATGATGTGTAGATGTGCATACTGTACTGCTTTATTGATCGGATAATTTTTACGGTAGTTATTGGACTTCGACTATTTTCATCTAAAACACCAAAGTCTCATCTTGTAACTGCAACTCCACTGAAACTGCTTAATGGATTGCCTCATACCTGCCAAGTGACCCGCCTGACCCGCATTATCTAGGTCACACCCGCTAAAACGTGCCTTCACCCACCGGTAAGCATGACCTGCCGCGGGTTACCGTTTTCACCCGCAAAATTGATCAGGTGAAATTGTCGTGCATGACTGTTTATTGATTTGTATCGATCAACTCAAGACAAGTAGCATTCTGACAGGTAAACAAGTTAATTAAACTGTGTGATTAGGGCAATAATTAGGACAGGTGTTGTTTATATAGTAATCAGTAAGCACTGGCAATGATTAGTAAGCACTGGCAATGATTTTCTACACAATCTTTTTTGATATGAAAATGCTTACAGATATTGCTAACTACCTCCCTTGAATAATTTTCCATTTTATAATAAATGGCCCTAAGATTTTGATTTTGACACTAATTAATACCCCAAACTATTGAAATATGGAAAACATTTTAGTTTTTGTCTTAAATAGTATCTTGGATATTTTCTCCACAGATTTTATTTTGATGAAGTTAAAAATGAATGATTATAGCTGTTTAATCAATTTCTAATGAAATTACATTTTGCCTTGGCAACAGTTACATGTAAATGTGAATTATATAGATGAAACAAACTTGGATAAGAGAAGTATTGTTCAGTTTGTTAGACCAAAACAAGTCTCAGATACTGATGAGAAAAAGTACCAAATGACCAAATTGATTGCAATGCGTATGTTTGGTATTTTCATTTTTACTGTAACTTTGAATATATGCCATAATGCACTATGACCCAACATCTAAATGCACAATGTGGGTAATGACCCACCACAGTACTTTTGGAGGTTGGCAGGTATGATTGCTTTCATATTTGGTAGGATTGTTGTTCATGATGTGTAGACGTGCATACTATACTGCCTTATTGATAGGAGTTATCGGACTATTTTCAGCTAAAACACCAAAGTATCATAAAATGTCACCTCAACTTCTCTGAAACCCCTTCAATTATCTTGTGCAGAATGATTGTGCATGCTACTTTAATTTTGATTTTTGATCATTTTTGACAAAATTACACATTAATAAACTTTGTGATTTTTTTAGCTCACCTGACCCAAAGGGTCAGTGTGAGCTATTGCCATCACTTGGCGTCCGTCGTCCGTCGTCCATCCGTCCGTCGTCCGTCCGTTAAACTTTTCACATTTTCATCTTCTCCTTTGAAACTATTGAAGCAAATTCAACCAAACTTTACAGGAATGGTGTATGGAAGGTCTTTTACAAAGTTTGCTCATTTCGTTCCGATCCGACAAAAAACATGGCCGCCAGTGCGGAACTTAGGTTTAACATTTGACCCTATGGGATAAATCACATTTTCATCTTCTGCTCTGAAACCACTTAAGCATATTCAACCAAACTTTACAGGAATGATGTACTAAAGGTCCTTTACAATGACTGTTCATTTCGTTCCAATCCGACAAAAAACATGGCCGCCAGCGCAGGTTTAACATTGGACCCTATGGGAAAAAATCACATTTTCATCTTATGCTCTGAAACCACTGAAGCAAATTCAACCAAACTTAATAAGAATGATGTACTGAAGGTCCTTAACAATGATTGCTCATTTTGTTCCAATCCGACAAAAAAACATGGCTGCCAGCACGGAACATGGTTTAACATTGGACCCTATGAGAAAATCACATTTTCATGTTCTGACTCGAAACGGCTGAAGCAAATTCAACCAAACTTTACAGGAATAATGTACTAAAGGTCCTGAACAATGATTGCTCATTTCCTTCTGATCTGACGAAAAACATGGCTGCCAGCGCAGAACTTAGCTTTTACATTGGACCCTATGGGAAAAATCACATTTTCATCTTCTGCTCTGAATGATGTACTAAAGGTCCTTAAAAATGATTGCTCATTTCATTCCGATCCGACAAAAACATGGCGGCCAGCACGGAACATGGTCTAACATTGGACCCTAAGGGAAAATCACATTTTCATCTTCTACTCTGAAACGGCTAAGGCAAATTCAACCAAACTTTACAGGAATAATGTATGGAAAGTCCTGAACAATTAATGCTCATTTCATTCTGATCCGACAAAAAAACATGGCCGCCAGCACGGAACATTGTTTAACATTGGACCCTGTGGGAAAAATCATATTTTCATCGTCTGATCTGAAACGGCTGAAGCAAATTCAACCAAACTTTATAGGAATGATGTACTAAAGGTCCTTAACAATAATTGCTCATTTCGTTCGAATCCGACAAAAACATAGCATGGTTTAACATTGGACTTTATGGGAAAAATCACATTTTCATCTTCTGCTCTGAAACCACTGAAGCAAATTCAACCAAACTTTACAGAAATGATGTATGGAAGTTCTTTTACGAGGTTTGCTCATTTTGTTCCCATCTGACAAAAAACATGGCCGCCAGCGCGGAACTTAGGTTTAACATTGGACCCGAGGGAAAAATCACATTTTCATCCTCTGCTCTGAAACCACCGAAGCAAATTCAACCAAACTTCACAGGACTTATGTACTAAAGGTCTTTAACAATGATTGCTCATTTCGTTCTAATCCGACAAAAAACATGGCCGCCAGCACGGAACATGGTTTAACATTGTACACTATGGGAAAATCACATTTTAATCTTCTTCTCTGAATCGGCCGAAGCAAATTCAACCAAACTTTACAGGAATGATGTATGGAAGGTCCTTTACAAAGTTTGTTGATTTCGTTCAGATCTAACAAAAACATGGCCGCCAGCACATAACTCAGGTTTAACATTGGACCCTATGGGAAAAATCACATTTTCATCTTCTGCTCTGAAATTACAGAAGCAAATTCAACCAAACTTAAGAGGAATTATGTACTAAAGGTCCAAAACAAAGATTGATCATTTCTTTTCGATCCGACAAAAAACATGGCCACCAGCACGGAACATGGTTTAACATTGGACCCTATGGGAAAATCACATTTTCATCTTCTGCTCTGAAGCAACTGAAGCAAAGTCAACCAAACTTTACATGAATGATGTACTAAAGGTATGTGAAAACTATACTTTTCATTATCTTCTATAAAATACATCTTTTATGGTCATGTATGGCATAGGAGCATTTTGTTAGGTAGCGATACAGGCTCAGTCTCTGAGCCTCTAGTTTGTATGGTATTGCTTATAGGGTACTTTTTGACTTCAATAATGCAGGATTTTCTGATATGTAGGGGCGTGGGGTATGTGAGCTTGCTCACTAAGGTTCTTTAATTTTATAAAAATTATGAATAATAAACACTGAAATGATATGGAGTAAATGTATATGAGATAAAGTCTCTACAAAGCAAAGCAATGAAACAACGCTTTTATTGTCGATTCTAATCTTGAAGTCACCAGTATGTCACTGTTATTTGCCCTGATTTGGTCCATAAATATCATGTATTTTGTGTCAGCTCATGTAGTATCGATGAGTGCCTTGTATTGTTAAAAAAATGTCAATTATTTTTTTGTGTTATTTACATAATGTCGTAGGCAGATAACCATGGCAATTAATCTATCCTGGAAATTTTCTGAATATATGTTGACATTAAGGGAATGTTAACCAATCAAAAAAGGCCTACAATTGTAAATGGACTATAAATTATGTCATACTGGGCTTCATTAAAACTCCAGTGGTATATTAAAAGCTGAAAATTCAAGTAAATACATGTGTGGTTACTATGTTAATAATTACGATGTTTAATTAAGACTACAGTCAAATGCAAACTGCAATAATATAATTTAAAATTTCAGATCTTGAAAATAATGATTCAATAGTAAGTCTTAAAGTACCGCTGCATTTACAAATAAAGTCTTAAATATTATCTTTATATTGCAATAACGAATGCATTTATTGTTCCTGAAAGTGCGATTCGTGTATAAATGTTACGTGTATAAGCTGTTAATAAAGGTATAAATTTCCTCTTATGTAATATTTCCTTGAGCAAAAAGTATCTGCATTTTAGATTCAACTCTAATGTAATGCTTAAATAAGTATATTTTTGAAGAAATAAATCGTGTCTGAATTAATTGCATATATTATACTTCATACAAAAATCTTTAGTTTCTATTGGGTAATTAGCATGTGTTATTATGGTCTATTCCTCTTTAGCTCCGCCTACTAGACAACCATTGGTTGCACTGATATAACACCCTGATAGATCAACCCGATATATCACCCTTCTCTCGATATATCACCCTCCTGTCGATATATCACCCTCCTGACTGAGAATTACATTGATAATGTAATTAAATTAATTAGTTAATGCATTATATAATACGAATGTATAGCTTTATGCAGCAAGCAATAATCGCTAATTTTCATACTCCCATATAAATTTTCATGCCCCCAAAAGATGAATTTTGAAAAAAACATTTCAGTTTGTGTAGATTAATGTTTTAACGGTTATATTTTGTAAAATGCATGTTTTTTGTATGGTTTTATTTATTTTTTTATCTTTATTTTTTATTTTCTTTTGTTTTGTTTTTGTTTTGTTTTTTTTCGTTTGTTGTTTTTTATATTTTTTTAGTTTTTGTTACTTGAGTGATATATTGATAAGTGTATTCATATAACACATACTGCCTGTATAGATGGTGTTATACTAGAATATCACATGAAGTAAATATATTACCCTCAACTTCGTCTCGGGTGATATATTTACTTCATGTGATATTCTAGTATAACACCCTCTACAACAGGCAGTATGTATATCATATTAAATAACTTAACAGGCTTGATTTTTTATACCTCTATGACGGTTATATCTTTTAGACAAGCGCTGTGCTATTATCATCGGACACAAGTTTCAATTAAGGCATATTGTCTTTTATTACTCTTTTTGTCGGGATATGGATTGTAAGAAATCTTGGCTAGTTATTTTTACGTTTCATTATGGTACCGCATCCATAGAGTATGAAAAAACGTGGATAAAGCGTGGTTCAACATTTAGCAATGAATTCCTCTCAAACCGGTGCTAGGGACTGGCTTGAACTTACTATGAGGTATGGAAAAAGCTCATTGCTGTAGGCCTCATTGTGACTTCAAGATAAAGAACAACAATAAAAGCGTTGTTCCATTGCTTTATTTTGAAATATATTTGTAAAGACTTTGTGTCATGGTCTCATGGGCATTTTCTTCACGTACTTTCGTAATCTATATATTTCTATACCTATTTTCTGTGTTCAGGATTTATACAATCAGTTAAAGAAATATTACATGAGTATTTTATCTGTTTGCAGTTGACCATTCCCGAATAGTATTACGAGATGGAGATCCACAAATACTTGGTTCTGGTTATATAAACGCTAGTCTAATTACAGTAAGTATGCATTGGATAAAGGAAGTTAACGGAACAACTGTAGCTTTAAATCCCGTTGATCAGAAAACCTTAGTACATATGTGGTGCCGCATTCTATTGAAGTTTGTTTAAAAAATAAATACTTTTTTTTCAACTGGCACTAATCAGCAGTCTACGGTGTATTCTAGTAATCAACATTAAATGTGAGTCTATCGATGCTGATTCATTTTGGTTTTGTATGTAGAGTTTTGAAATTCCAAGGAAATGTACAATAAATAAGGATCAAACTAGTTGAATGGAATACGGTTACCACGAACTCTGATTCCTTTAATATAAAATATACATCAAACAACGGCAGTAGAATACCGAAGAAACAAAAGAGTGGTATTTACAAAAATCGAAGTAAAAGGAAATGGTCAAAAGAGAACACAGAAAACTGGCATAAAACAGCTACAAAGCACAGAAATATAAAATACAACATTCAAAACTAAGACACTCATAGAGTGAACTCCCATGAACCTTAGAGTGGCATTCGGTGATCCGGAAGGGTGAGCATGCATGTCATGCTCTTTTACATTTCTAACATCACCAATCGCACGGTTAATGAGGCATATATGTTTTTGAAAGGTCTCCGTGAGACTCCCATGAACCTTAGAGTGGCATTCGGTGATCCGGAAGGGTGAGCATGCATGTCATGCTCTTTTACATTTCTAACATCACCAATTGCACGGTTAATGAGGCATATATGTTTTTGAAAGGTCTCCCACAAAAACTGAGAGTGACATCGGATGGTACGGAAGGGTAACCATGTCCTGCTCTGTTTACAGCAATCTGTATAGTCAAGTCCGGGAAGACGTGAATTTAGCTGCAAATGTCCAATTTCATTTGGGACACTGACACGTCATATCATTCAATGATGTTATGGTGAGGGCCATAGAATTTCTTAAGGGATGAGATTAACATAGGCTGAACAAATCCCTGGTTAAGCAGATTTTGGAACATTGTTTTTGCTCTGTTAAAAAGAATCACTGTACAAACTACATGCTTGACAGTAACGAATCAACTGTGAAATGTACACTCCATTGGTTGGAGAGGTAGGTATATTGATTCTAAGAAAGGGACATTTAGCAAATGGGAAGTTAAAATCATCAAGTTTGTCATATAGCTCAGATTTTAAACGTCTATCTTCTTTAGTATATAACGAGAGATCTAGGTACGAAGCTGAAGTAGGTGTATCAGTAGTTTCTTTAATTTCAAACACATCGGAAAAGATCTGATGTAAATGTTCACTAGATTTGTGTATTATTAAGAGAAAGTACATCGTCTGTGTAGCGAAAGCTGAATAAATGGACTGGGCGAAATGTTTTTGATTTCTTTGTGTAAGCCCTTGTAAAAACTTGGCCTCATACGAGTAAAGGAAAAGTTCAGCTAAAATGGGCGCACAGCTAGTTCCCATAGGAATCACACTTCAACCTCGATGGACAAGGTATTTGGGTAATTTTCAGGATACAAAATTTTTCAAAATGGAATATCTTGACCCATGTGCATTTTTGTAATGATCACTTTAATGATCAAAAATGAATCACATGAATTTAATCATAAGTGTATTTGTTCGAACTTAATATATTCTAATGCAAAAAAAAACAACAAAAAAAAAAACTGTGCACTGATTCGAAATGTTGACAATGTAAATTAAAATAAAATCAAACCAAACGCCTATGATATGCAAACTTTTAGGCATTTCTGTACAACGCAATGATCCTTTACAATTTTGCAGCGAAAATGACGAAAAATAGATCAATCACAACTTACATTGGCAAGAATTGAGTTAACAAAATCAGTAGCCAGTATGACCATCACTTTTATCGATGTGTTTGGCGATTTATCTATCAACGAAAAAAGTTGACGTTCAAAAAGGCAGATGAGACGTCTTTTCATGGGTTGCAGGCGGCTGTAAACCTACTTCCGGTTAGACACAGACACATTAAGGCAATTCAAAATTTGGTGAAAATTTGACAGATAAATTCGACACATTTGCATTTAGTTTGTTCAAGTTGTCAGGGAAAGTGCATGGAATTGTTTTAATACCTAATTGTCATGTAAGGTAAAATGCTGACCTTCTTTCAAGACATATACAGGTTGTTTTTGCTGATACCTTGGCTTTCGATACAGGTGTGAAAACAATTAAAAAAAGTTGTTTGGTCTCAACACCGAACAACATAATTGAAGTAACGTTGGATACCTTTTGGGCATGTTCACTTTATGAGTTTATGACCGAAAATCCCAATCTTTATATGATTAGAAGTCCTTAACTTGTTGCAAACGCAATTGTTAGGACTGTACCTTGTGTCATGACACAAGAAATATTTTCTGAAGTCATTTTTCATGTTTGTAAACCAACGTTCAAAAGGCGCTAATTTGGACGTTTTTTCGACACTCCTGGAAATTACTCCAGATGTTTTGTTGACACAGAAAAGTGTTTTCTGACGTGTTAGAGGTCTACACAATCCAATACACTTTAACAAAATGTTGGAATCATTTGACCTTGACACTAAATGAAACAAGATCGAAAATACGGAGATCTTTAAAACTTGTGAAAAATTTAATAAAAAGAATATAATATTCAATTGTGCTCTATGACCATGCCAAATATCGTAACAATATCCCGTTTAATTAAAAGAAAATATGGCGTTTTTACCATTGCATAGTTTTTTTTTGCTTTGAATGTATGATATTTTTCTTGTTTTTGCAAAATTTAAAAACTTAAATTCTGGTATATCTTGATTAAAACATAATATCTTGTAAAGCATTGAATGGTTATGGGAAAAATAACTGCGATAAATTAAATTGTACCCTGATTTTATCCTTTATTGTTCTGAAATAATATATTTGACCGTGCCAAATTTGAAAATATTCAAGAAGAATAATATAATAATATATATCGAAAATTAATGTGTGTTCCATGGAACACTTGTGTCCTTGCACTACAGACACTACAGAAGAAACATTTTTGGCCCAGTGAAACTCTAAAATCTGCAAATTCAATATTTTCCAGTTCATGTCTAGATTGGGAGAAAAAACCCTATTCTGCAAATTTGTTTAAATTATGAATTACAGTTTTAAGGACATGCAGATTAACAAAAAGAATTAACGAATGCGCTATGTTGGCATGGCAAACCTCTAAAATATGTAAAAAAAAACAAACATCAACAACAACAACAAAATAAATAAAAAAAAGAGAACAAACAAAAAAAAAATTAAGTATAATGTGAATAAGCATAACAAACAAGCAAACAAAAAAAAAGAATTAATTATAATGTGCATAATCAGATCTGATAAACAACATATGCTGAAAGTGTTGTTGGAATCAGACAGACAGTTTTGAAGAAGTTGGTGATTAACAAACGAAATATACAAATGAGCTTTTTTGGTTCTGAAAGTTTGGCTGAAATATGACTTACAGTTGTGAAGGAGTTCCTGATTAACAAATTGAATTTACAAATGAGCTATTTTGGCTCAGCGAACCTCTAAAATCTGTAAAATCATGATTTTATGTATCAGATGAACAACTAAGTTAGGCCAACAATGTATCCTGCAATTTTAGTTGGAATATGATTTATAGTTGTTATGGAGTTTATTAAAAAGCCAGATTAACAAATTACCAATGTTGGCCCCGAGAACTTTTAATATCTGTAAAACAAAACTTATTCACATCCCTTATTTTACGGCAATGTTTCACATAAGAATAAAAAATACTTAAACTCGCCTAACAAACTTATATAACCTTTAAATCGTCTAATTCATAAGGGTTATAATTACGGTATTGTCGTCAAGTCATTACGTATGGCCTTCTTTGGTATTAACATTGATTTTTTTAATAGGGTCTTTGTATTTTATCTAAACACAATCTAAATTTCTAAAGACACAAGATATGTATTCTGGTATATGCATGAAATCATTTTGCTAAACTCCTCACGGGAAGGGATCTTGGTGGAAGCTGTATTCTGAGGGTACATAACTTTATTTGTCAGTTGGTAATGGGCCTGGAGCTGGCATGTCGGTTAACTGCTAGTAGTCTTTTGTGATTTCATGTTTAAGTCCGTATATTTAGTTCTTTCAGTTTCATTTTCACAAATGACTTAGTCATGTTGCTAACTGAATTTTACTGTTGTTACAAATGTTTTTTTAATTTATCACATTGGCTACAGGGGTAAGGTTTGGGTTCAATAAAACTAGTTTAACCCCGTCGCAGGAGGTTTGTGCCTGTCCTAAGTCAGGAAATTTATTAAGCCTTTGTGTGTCTTGTCTGTTTTCTACTTAGTTTACTTTATGTGAATAGGAGTCTAGAATGGTCTTTATTTCGCTGAACTTGATAACTCTTTATTTAGGGGCCGACTCCGACCTGCCATTGGTTGTGGGGTTTCCTCACCGTTCATTGAAGATCTTATGGTGGCCTTGAGTTGTTATTACTCCCCTTTGTGACGTTGTCTCTTTGACGCATTCTCCGTTTCCCTTCTTTTTTCTATTCCCAATATCAGGCGCACAACAACATCAGTTTAACAAAATATCCTACATGTTTGGTGAGAATCTGGCTTATAGTTAAGATGGAGTTGTGGATTAACAAACTAGAATAACAATTTGGCAATTTTGCCACCTGAACCTTTAAAATTTGTAAAACCAAAATTCTAAGTATCAGGTGCACAACTAAACTAGGCTAACAAAATATCCTGAAAGTTTGGTTGAAATCGGACTAGCAGTTTTGTAGGAATTGCGGATTCAAAAACTGACAGACGACTCAGAACGACGATGACAACGTATATTATTATACTTTACTATAGAAAACATTGGTATTTCTACAAGTAATAGCGCGTAGGCAAAATAACTGTTCGGGAAAATGCGCGTAGGCAAAATAACTGTTCGGGAAAGTGCGCGTAGGCAAAATAACTAATTTGAATAAGGCGCGCTTGAGCACGTCGAACAAATAACTAGTTATTTCCCTTGTCGTCAATGTAAACGTAAATAAACATGGCTGTCAAGCACTGACAGGGTCATTACGATAATCCCAGATAAAAAAACACCATAAGTACTTAACATTCGTACAGCAGTATGCTCTTTCTACAGATGAAAAGCTCGGAGTTCGATAGTTGGGCACAGAACACCAATTAATTTTCCATAGGCTCCAATAGTAACATTTTGAGTTATTCCACCCATTTCTATATTTTGTTGGTACATGTGTTACCCCTCAAACCAAGCGGAATCGAGTGGGGTAACTTCCATTAAATTTTCGGGGTGGCATGTCAGTCTCGATTTTCCGGGATTTAGCAATACCCGAAAAGTGTCAAAATAATCCCCATGTCGATATCAAAAAATTCCTGAATGGGCATCCTCCAATGAAGTTGAAAATTTTCATACACATCTTTATTATATTAAGTTGAATATCTGCATCAGTTTTTTGCAGTAAGTTCTACTTCCAAAACAGCCATTACAATGTCCATTCATTCACTTATCAGTAAACAGTACACTTTCCAAGCCTGCGGAGTGGTTGACCGAATTAAGCACTATTTTTGTGTGTATCAGTTCAAAAGGTCAATTAGTGATCTGGGTCCTTATTGGAAAACCGAAAGTTAAAAATTCCCTTTTTCCACTATTATTCCATTCTGTAGGTCTTGCTGAATATTTCTGCCAAGTTTTATCCAATTCTGTACAAAAATAAAGGAAATAGAGACATTCAACAAAAAATCATGCTATAACAGTACATATTGTAAGAACATGTGGAAAAATAAAGATTACATCATAACTTTATTATGCATGTATGAACATTATCCTGAGCCCTTCGCTTTGATTTAAAATAAATGTAAACCTAATTGAAGCCATGAATTTTAATTATTCACCATTTTTTTGCATGTATTTAAAATATAAATGGTTATTTCTTTGAAAATTGTCTCAAGATATGCCATTTTTTCACACAATTTAGCTATATTTTCACATTTTAAACTCTTTTTTTTGCACAAAATTATCTTTTTTATTGTTACCATAACATAGTTCACAGCATACCAATTTCAAAATGGCCCCATTTTTCAAAATCCACCCAGTATGAACCATTTTACAACTGTTTTAGTACAACCAACAATTTTGGTATGAAAAGCACAGTGAGGTCTTTGACTGGGCTTTGGTGACGTCATATAAATTCTGACGTCATAACATTATGACGTCGTCATTTCATGTTGTGAACATTCATTACAAAGCTATATACTATAAGTATGAAAGGTGGCAGAAAAAAACACAAATTTAGGAATGGTAACCGGGCATGTCAATTGAGCACAAAGACCTTGGCAACTAAAAATCAAACAGTAGATTCAAGTAAGTTGGCTCCATCTACACAAGAATTATCACTTCATCTACACAAATATCACCAACCTCATCTGCACAAGTATCACCAAGTCCGTCTTTACATGCATTGCCCTCCCTATCTAACGTATCACCTGATTCGTCTGTCTGGTTACCCAGACTAAATGACAAACAATTTAAATTGTACGCAAAAAAGAGTTATGATGGAAAATTGTATACAAATCCTGATATCGATGACTGTACAAATACTGTGAAACTACTGAGATCAATTAAACAAAATGATGAGTACTTAAATGAGTATCTTGATGAAAACAGTGTTGAAAATCGTGTCATTGATAAAAATCTGACAATATCAATGATAAACACTCTTTTTATTTCTTATTTACAGCAAAGTCTGAGGTGTGAAGTACCAAACTTTGGTCTTCTGGAGGAAAATCAGTGGGGTTTAGGTTGTACTTGGATTTTAAAAAAAATAATTGTACTTTTATTTCAGAGTCATATAAATTATATAGAGAAATTCACAATGGCACCCCTGGTCGCAAGGCAGGTTCTGTAAACTATGGGTTCCAAACTGGTATTATAAACACAAATATTGGTAATGATGGCGCGCGACTTATATTGACCAGTGCTGGTATACCACCTATATCAAGGACTGGTATGCAAAAAATTGCAAAGTTAGCGATAAAATTGTTGATCTTGGTGAACAAGAGACGAAAAGAGTTGTTAAAAATTTGCAAACAAGAAATTTAAATTTAGGTTTAAAAAAAAACCATCCTATCAAACTTCAAATGGATGGTACATATCAAAGTATTACCATAAAAAGTAGGCATAAAATGGGACAAAATGCTTCATAAGCAATAGGTGTTGCATGCGAAAATGAAACGAACAATAATGATGTTGTGTCATACCATGTCCTAAATAAATTATGTTGGACAGGTGCATGGTTGCGTGGGCAAGGGTACGACGTTCAATGCCCGGAACATGAACACTGCACCTCAAATGCAAATCCGAACGAAAGTATTAGTGAAAAAAAATTAGGATACAATATAGGGTTAAATATTGCTAAACAAGACTTATTGGTAGACTACTGTACCCCCGACGGTAAATCATCCAGTGTGTCGGGTTTACAAGAAGCATTAACCGAAATATTTGGGTCACTATGGTCAGTTAAAAGGTTAGCCGATACTATACACAGAGGGCAAAGTCAGTTTCGACAAGGTTTAAAAGCAAAATTTAGTGTTGGTATGTTCCCTGGTGTAACAAAAGCTCAAAAGGCTGATATGCAAAAAGCGTTCGCAAATGACCTCAAGGTTCGGTCCTATGGTATAATGAAATGTCTCTTTGCCAAATACAATGGAGACAGAAAAAAAATATCGATGTGTTTACCACGCGTTGTAAATAGCGTAATTAAATCTTATAGTGGTCATTGTGGTGATACGTGTAGATGGAGTACAACACTATGTCGAGGTGAAAAAAAAACAGCTGGTGGTATAAATCAATAAATCTAAGTAGTTATGGTCTTAAAAATGGATCGCTGAATCCAACTACTGGAAATCAAATACTTATTGCCGAGCTTTTGGAAATGAAATTATCCCAAGGTGCCTTAGAGCAAATGAAATACCTCAGTAATACAAATAAGTGTGAATATGTCAACAGAGTTATATCAACTTGCCTCCCAAAAAATAAAACATTCTCCCGCAATGCAGTTGGTCGTACTGCTGCAGGAGTGCTAAAGGTCAATAACAAATACGAAGTAGCACTACTTAAATCATTAAGGGCTGTTGGTGCCCCTCTAGGTAAAAAAATCCCTCGCACATCAATCCCTAAAAAAAATAAGTGCGGCAAAACTGTATGACACTATGTATAAAAAAAAATTATGTGTTAAGTTGAAAAGATTGCAAGCGCGAAAAAGACAGGCAATAGAATACCTGTCACACAGACAACAACATAGAGAAAATATTAATGCAGGGTACAAAAAGCACAGACTGGAACCAAAACTATCAAATAATACATCAAATCAGTCTTGCAGCTCAAAACCGGGGTGTAGTTTTTGGTAAACAAAACATATCATATAATATTGAAATGTGTATATATAAAAAAAATGTGTGTGTGTTAATTTGTATCATTCTATCATTAAGTTCAGCTAGGATGCATGTGCATGTTGTTAAAATTTTGTTTATGAGTTTTTAAAGAAAATGGTTTAAGTATATGGTACATTTGAATTATTGGCTAATCTTTTAGAGTTGTCTCCCTTATATTAACAATGTATGTGCTATACAAAAATACTGAAAGTCCCTTTAAATGTACCATTCGGAGCATGTGGGTGTGTGGGCGGGCCCCTTATTCCATTTTCTTTTTTCCTTTTTTCAGTTATTGATGTAGTGTTTCATGAAAATAGTATAGACACAGGTATTGCTTTGAGTTGGGGTGGGAACATTGTTTTCCCTTGAAATATATATGCACTTGGTGCAAAATACACACCTTATACTTTTAACTCTAGCATACAGTCAGGTTGAGAACTATGGTGTATACATCTTTGTATGCCTACACAAATACGACGTTCATTGTTTACAAAATGAGGCTCAAAATTGATGTGTTCTGGTTTGATGCAAAGAGCATTATGACACAAGTGTGATGCGTCTAAATTACTTTCAACATTCAAAATTTTCAATTCTAACATCTTGGCCAATCTTGCTACATTCATTTTTCTTCGTTTTCCATCAGGAAAAGAGACATTAATTACCTCCAGGACATAATTTTTATGATTTTCAATGCCCCCAAGCCAAAATTGACAATTCCCACTCTCAGCCACACGCATAGACCTGGACAGAATATTTGAATATTTGTCAAAGAAAATATTATTTGGAGTCGCCATTTTCTATTGTTTTGACTTATTACAGCTAATAATTTATCACTGACCTAAATTACATCAGCTGGTAATCACGTCCTCATCGCATGGTCCATTGCATTAACAGGTCATGCTAAATTCAGCACTGTAGAAGTTGGGCACAGAACACCAATTAATTTTCCATAGGCTCCAATAGTAACATTTTGAGTTATTCCACCCATTTCTATATTTCGTTGGTACATGTGTTACCCCTCAAAACGAGCGGAATCGAGTGGGGTAACTTCCATTAAATTTTCGGGGTGGCATGTCAGTCTCGATTTTCCGGGATTTAGCAAACCCCGAAAAGTGTCAAAATAATCCCCATGTCGATACCAAAAAATTCCTGAATGGGCATCCTCCAATGAAGTTGAAAATTTTCATACACATCTTTATTATATTAGGTTGAATATCTACATCACTTTTTTGCAGTAAGTTCTACTTCCAAAACAGCCATTACAATGTCCATTCATTCAGTTATCACTAAACAGTACACCTTCCAAGCCTGCGGAGTGGTTGACCGAATTAAGCACTATTTTTGTGTGTATCAGTTCAAAAGGTCAATTCCTTTTTTCAGTTTTGAGGAAAAAGCTCATAACGATTTTTTCTGTGGACGCCCGTTAAATGAAACGAAGCACTGGAACTTGCTCCCGTTTAAAAAAAAACATTACATTTATTTCTTTTTTTATAGTTGACTAATGTGTTGCTTTTCAGGTCGTGAGGAAATCCCTGTGATGTAAGCAAATACTAACTCACCACCCATTACTAAATTCATTCGTTTTGGTTTATTTAGACATTTATCATATGGATTTGATATTGATATCATAAAACACCGTTTTTTTAGTTTTTAGTTCAATATAATAATACAGTTATGGCCTTTAATCGACTTCGGATAATATTATACAATTACGGCCCTCTGAAGAGGTGAATATCTAAAATTGTCAACCGTACTTGGGTTATTTCCCCGAGTGCTTTGCATGAGGGAAATAACCCTAGTAGGTTGACAATTTTAGATATTCACCTCTTCAGAGGGCCGTAAATGTTTTATTATACCGAACAAACAATGGATAAAATATTTGAAAAAAAATATATTTACATGTATGTAAGATAATGAAATCACTTGATTTTTTTCCCCTGTTGATATCACATTCTGCTTTGCATGTGATCTTGTCTCGCTTGCATTTAGTTATACGTATTTTCTTCGTATTTCTTAGTTTTCATGGATTTTTTGAGTTAAATATGAAACCAAGAAATATAAATATCACTGTCAGTGTTCTGACATAACAAGAAGTCTTGCCCAAAACCGATATCTCTGGGAGAAACTTGAACTTATCTTGGATTTACCCTAGTTTGACACTTCATATATACTTGGAGCATTGCCATCGGTTTTCGTGGCCTTAAGTGTCGATTATGACGTCATGATTTCCATTGAAAAACTATGTAATCCACGAAAACTAATGTCCCACGATAACCCATGTTCAGACGGTAAATCACCCTTTCTTTAATTATTTTGTTCCCTTGCTTAAAATAATCTTACCTTATTTGTTTATGAAATCAATTTTTATATCGGTAAGTTTGATTCGTTGTTGCTTATAAACCATTAATTCCTCATGGTCATTGATTTGTGACTACAGTAAACTGTTATGTAGACTTGGAAGAACCACCACTGAATTGAACGCACTTACAGTTGACATAATGCATTCTCTAAGCCAATAGTAATGAAAGATTGAACATCTTCACAAAACAATGAACCTAAATAACACATTTCTTCTGTCTTTTCCCACATAATCATGAACCATTCGCTTTTAATGATATCAATATCCATTTCCTTCTGGAAATGCCTAGACGGACCAAACCTTTTTCCCTTCAATGCTTCTCGTGTTTCGAAATTGAACTCCCTTTCATGATTTGTCAAAAGAATATTGCGCAAAGCATGCCAATGCCAATTATGTTGCCTTTTTAGTATTGTTGGTGTCCTTTATAGCTAGGAGCTGGTCCAAATCCTCATCGGTTTAACTGTTTAACAACCTGACACTGCCACTGGCAGCTGCCATTTGTTTACAAACGATCATGACGTAATTAAAATGGGAGGCAATTCAGAGTACGGACCTCGGAAAAATAACCTTTTCTCGATTAAATAATTATGGATATTACCCTAAATTAAAGGCCATAATTGTATATTAATCCTTTGTGTCGACTCTTCTCATGGGGTATTCCTGAAAAACAATAACACGTACATGTATTTCACATGTCAAGTTAGAGAGTTTATAAATTTAGAGACATATTCGAAGAAACAAAATACAAGTCATCTACGTTGATACCCGTTGATATGGAGATGGTAACACCCAGAAGTACCCAAGTGCATCATGAGGGAGTGCCGAAGGGTTTACCGGGCACTGAAGGGTGTAACAATCTATATATCTACGAGTATGATCGTAGACAACGAATTTTTATCAATTTATCTCCGGTATTTCGTCTAAATAACGTTATTTTGAGTAAAACCGAAAGTTACGTAGTAACTTAAAAACGACATTTTCCTCAATTATTGTCAAATACACATCGAAAGTCATTAATATTTTTATATTTTGAACAAGTTGTTTCAGGTTTTTGGGTAAAAGGTCTTATTAGTTATTGAAGGAGAAATTCGCCATTCCCGTTTTTGCGTCCGAAAGGTCGCGTGCATAATCCCTATTCTAAGTGCGACTTTTATTTGTTTATTTTTAGAAGTTAAAAGGTATTTCTTTCATAAGTCGGTATAAAAGCTCTTTCAGAGCTAATGTTATTTGTTATATGTGTATTACCCGACTATAAATAAAAATTACTTACTTACTTACTTACTAGGAACGGGCAAACATTAATTTGTACTTATTTTTATACTAGTATAAGATGACAAAATGAGAGTGTGTTTTAAATTTTATAAATCAAAATCTATCAAAAATAAGCATTATTAAAGACTGTTATGAACTTTTCTTTTGTTATTCAAGACACTTTAATTCTTGTAAATGCTTTGGACTATTCCATCTTTCTTTTGTCTCCCCTTGATTCTCTCGATTTCGAAGCACTTTAACTGATGTAGAAAAAATTTTCCGATCTGAGGATAGAACCTTTACTTCCTTCCTATATAAACGAAGGTAGTCAAGCGACGAATAAAGCCACTGAGCTACGAATGGAGTTGACGAATTGGTGATAGAAAATATATTTAAAGTGACAACAGATCGATAACACAGGCACTTTGTATAATACCAGTCTATCTATGTTTGTACAATAAAAGTGAACAAAGGACAAGACGTCTTTTACGATGCAGTATATTGTCTGACGTTTTCAACCATCGTTTGGCTTTTCAAGACTTAATAGTCACTATGCAACTGCATCGTAAAGTCGTCTGGTCCTTTCGCCTATATACACAAATGTATATCACCTGCATATTGTTGAGAAAAGATTAAATTCGAAATAAATGATTTTTCTTCTTTATTTCACTGAGAATGTCACTGTTTTCCCGTTTTCTAAAATGAAGTGTTCTAGTGACATTCTTCGTAAAATAAATAAAAAACATTTATTTCGAAATTTAATCCTATATTAAATAGACAATAAGTGTAGTTTCATATTATACAATTATGGTCTTTTGTAGAGGTCGATATGAGTTTTAATAGACCTAAAAATTAATATTGACCGACGCCGGAGGCGGAGGTTAATATTAGGATTTTTAGGTCTATTAAAACTCATATCGACCGATACAGAAGACCATAATTGTTTTATTACATAATAATAACATGCATCATCTTACTTGGTAATTGTAGGGGTTTTCAACGATTTTTTTTCAGGATAACATATCTTGTAAAATTGTCATTGGTAGTTGTACATTTGTACTTACTTTTCAGTGTGCTTTCCGATCTCTTCATACAAAGATTCATGCATCAAGAAGCTATCAGTACATTATTTTAGGTTCATGACATTTTTATTTGATTTATATATATGTACAAAAATAACATGTAATATGTACTGTACATGAAACATGTAAAGAAAATCAATCGATTCTGCACCATGAACAAGTCTCCCTCCCCCAAAGTTTTGATTTTTCCATGTAATAAATAAATCATGAGATTTAGAAATTTCATCCTTTTAGTAAAATCAACCTTGCGTTATTCCGTCTGGAATTCCTGTGATCAGACAAGGAGAAATTTGCAGAACTACTAGAACGCATACCCCGACTGTGTATCGCATGTTCTTAGTTTCGATCACCTTCCGGGTATTTGTAAATAGCAGTCTACTTGTTGCAAAATGCTTCTAATGTTCATAGATAACAAAAAACGTGTCCTGCTAGCCCAACGCCATTTTCTCCTTTCGATATTTGGTTTCCCGAACATACATATAATACGGCAATTCTGATTGGCCGAAAGTCGCGTGACCGCATGTAATTCTGTTTTTCATTGGCCATTTAAGACGGCGAGTCAATATCGTTTTTAAGCAGACCTGAGAAATGAAAGTGAAAGTAAAAGCGAGTCAATTCGATTTTTAATTGAATATCATGTGACAGGTTTTCATCCAATAAAATAAAACTGTTATAATCATTATGTAATAATAATTAATACTGCCTATTGGTATATATATTTAATATCCCTTACCAAAAATATTGACTTCCTGCGAACATTTGCTGCAGACCTACTGCAAGCTTGCTTCAATTTAGCTGCGAATTTCCTGCGATGAATATCTAAGTTTGCTGCAGGTCTGCTGCAAGTATGCAGCAGACCTGCTGCAAACATTTTACCATGCAAATGAGGTTTGCTCCAGGTCTGCATCAAACATTCAGCTTTCCAAATATAGAACGTTTGCTGCAGACCTGCTGCAAACGTTTCTGCAAACAAACTTCTTGCAAACGTTACTGCAAACTTCCTGCAAACATTAGCTGCAAACATTGACCTAAATTCTTTTGTTACTGACAGAATGTTTGCAGAAAACTAAATTATACACGTACATTTGTGTATTTTATATGAGCATTTTAAATTCAGTATGTAAAAACTTGAAGATTGACATATTATTGAATTATCTGAAACTGTGGCAACGTGAGCTTAATCTTTACATAATTATATTCATTTTCAAACACTTGTTGTTGATAATATGCATTTAAATATTTCTGACTCACTTAATTTGATTTACAGAGAAAATTTCTTTAATATATTTGAATTAATTTGAATCCTGTCACTGATAAAACATTAAATCTCAATTAGAGCCAGTAACCAATTGATGATATACCTTACTATATTTAGTTGTACATTCTCAAATAAAGCATTCTCTTCATCGGACATCAAATATTATGTGAATTAATCACTAGTAACTTCGGTATTTAGTTATTTTATAATATGAAATACATGCTAGCAAATATACTTACCCACTTCATGATCAACAAAAAATCCTTAGTTTTGAAAGATAAACTTGTCCTCTCTACGAAATGAAATGATAAAACACTCCTAACCCCTTGCTTGTACACATTCAAAAGTAAATCTTATGTTCATTTTATTGGCTGATTTATTTACAGCTGTTAATTACTTCCTGTGAAATGTTCCTGCAAACTTTCTGCAAACATCATGATAAATACAGTTTGCTGCGAACATTCTGCAAAAATATGATGACTAAAAAGTTTCCTGCAAACATTCTGCAAACATAAATTGAAAAACAAAGTTTCCTGCGAGTTTGCTGCAAGCTTGCAGCAAAAATCTGCGATGTTCGCAGCAAATTGTATGCAGCTAGCGGCGAATACCTGCAAACAAGAAATTCTCTTCCTGCGAACAATTTTGTTTGCAGCAGACTTGCTGCAGATCTGCTGCAAGTCTGCAGCAAACAAACCCGTTCTGTAAGGGATATTTTTTAAATATTTTTTATATATTTATTTTTGTCCCCCGTCGCACCGCGACGGTGGGACATAGTAATGGTCTGCGTCCGTGTGTCCGTCCGTCCGTCCGTCCGTCCGTCTGTCTGTCACACTTTCTTGTGGACGCAACTCCTCGGAAACCATGTATTGGATTATGTTCAAATTTTGTAGGATTGTTAGTCACTATATGTACTAGATCATATCGCACCGCCATTTTGATTCGTCAATTTTTATAGGAGTTATGGGACTTTGACGATTTTTAGCAATACTATACAAATGGAGATCTTGTGGACGCAACTTCTCAGAAACCATTTATTGTCCCCGGCCGCAACGTGACGGAGGGACATGGTTATGGTCTGCGTCCATGCATCTGTGCGTCCGTGGGTCCGTGTGTCACGCTTTTTGTGGGCGCAACTCCTCAGAAACCGCTGGTCAGAATTCATTCAAATTTTACAGGATTGTTAGTGACCATTGGTACTAGATCATATCACATCGCCATTTTGATTCGTCAAATTTTGTGGGAGTTATGGGACTTTGATTATTCCCACATTGTTATACAACGGCAAACCTTGTGGACGCAACTCCTCAGAAACCGCTGGCCAGAATTCATTCAAATTTTACAGGATTGTTAGTCACTATTAGTACTAGATCATATCGCATCGCCATTTTGATTCGTCAAATTTTGTAGGAGTTATGGGACTTTGATTATTTCCACATTGTTTAACAATGGCAAATTTTGTGGACGCAACTTCTCAGAAACAGCCGGCCAGAATTCATTCAAATTTTACAGGATTGTTAGTCATCATTAGTTCTAGATCATATCGCATCGCCATTTTGATTTCTAAAATTTTTTGAGAGTTATGGGACTTTGATTATTTCCAAATTGTTATTTTTTGAGAGTTATGGGACTTTGATTATTTCCAAATTGTTATACAATGGCAAATCTTGTGGACGCAACTCCTCAGAAACTGCTAGTCCGAATTCATTCTAATTTTACAGGATTGTTAGTCAACTTATGTACAAGATCATATCACATAGCCATTTTGATTCGTCAAATTTTACAGGAGTTATGGAACTTTATCGACTTAACGCATGCTACAGCTTAGGAACACTTTGTGGGCGCAACTCCTGGGAAACCACTGAACGGATTATGCTGAAATTTTGTGTGAACATTTGCCACCATATGTACTTGATCATATTATGCTGCCATTTTGATTGGACAAATTATACGGGAAATATGGGACTTTATCGACTTTATGCATACTACAACATAGGAAGACTTTGTGGACACATCTCCTCAAAATCCAATTAAGGGATTTTGCTGAAATTTTGCTTGGCTGTTTGCAACCTAATGCAGTTGATCATATCCTGCCGCCATTTTGATTCGCAAAATTTTGCATGAGTTATGGGACTTTATCGACTTTACTGCGGCGGCGGGGGACATAGCTACGCGTAGCAATCTTGTCTCCCTTGTAACAATAATGTGACGTTATAATAACCTCACTTAGATACAGTCGCTATTAAACGACATTCACCTGAAGATTGTTGTCAGACATGAAATAACATGATGAAATTCCAGATGTGTTGAGTCTTTATTCGGAAAATATATATGCTATTGTACATAGTTTTAAATTAATGAAAACCGATCACTGACATCAATTGCAATTACAGCTGTTACGTGAAATTTTATTCATTTGTTATTTCAGATCGAAGTTATTCCAGATCTTACGGAAAGTTATATTGCTACACAAGGCTGTCTACCAAATACTGTTGTAGATTTCTGGAGAATGATATGGCAGGAAAATTGTCGAACTATTGTCATGATAACCAATGAAGTAGAACTCGAAAAGGTGAAAAATCAGATACCTCGGTTCATTTTTTTATCTACTTTACTGCGAAATCTACATTCTAAGTTTTATAAGGACCTTTTTACATATCTATAATAGTTGCTAACAGTCAAACAAATTGCATTTACACTAAGCATGCCATCTCCAGCATACATTGTATCATAGTTTGCACTTAAGTCTTGCTTTATGAGATTGAAAAACTGCATTTACCCTATTTACATAATTTACTTTAAAAGGCTCTGTCTATAGGACCATTAATATTTTTTCAGAAAAATATATGTAACATTTACAGAAAGTAAAAAGTCAAGACGAAGCTAAAGTACCTGCTTAAGGTTTTAAATTGCATTTTGAATTTTTCCTTTATCTTTTCTCAAAGAATATGCTATTAGCATACTCACTTGATGGTCACATGATATAAATATTTCAATGAAACTGTGAAAAGAGGTTCATTTTTCAAAATTCATCCTATTTCTCTATATTTTATTGTGTTATGGGCAGAAAATACTTTTTTTAAAAACAAATCTTAAAACAGCAGCCTATCAGCTGATCCTTCATCATGTCCGTTATCCCTTATGATAGGGCATAGAATATACACGACATGTATTTCTAGTGGTAGGATCTTACAACTGGTACCAAAATATTTGACCTTAAAGTAAAATCTTGACATGAGCATGTGACTTACTTTTAAAACTGCTACAGTATATACTCATTTGGAATTTCATATTTCACAAGTCCATTTATTGTGATAACTTTGTTTCAAAAGTACGTGAGTGATGTGCAAAATATTTATTCTTCGCTGCTTTTTTTAGCATTACTACTTCACAAAACACAATAACATCAGATTAATCTTAAGAGGTCAACAAACACTCAATCACGCTTTGATCCCTTTATGACCCAGTATAAAAATGCTTCCGACAAACTTTTTTTTCGCATCCTTATTCAACTCATCGTTAACTTCAGTCAATGTATTATAGTAGTTTGTAAGTCAACTCAAAGTATGCAGATCTAAACATGACACGGCAGATTTTTTTAGGCAAACAAAAAAGGATGAAATAAAAAATACAATCAAACAAAATTTATATATTATATTAATATTTAGGTGCTTAAAAATTGATTGATTGATTAGATTAGACTTTATTAAACTTAAGGATGATTTCAGCTGTATTGTTCTAGTGGATGATAAAGCAGTTTGCAACTGTCAACATAAAGAGATGATAGACTACATGTCTGAACTGCTAACTTCATTACTCTAAGCGACCTAATCCCAAGAATGAAATATAATGTCATTGCACATGTATACCATGAACATGCATATTTTTAAAAAATATATAATCAGCATGAATGAATGTTATCTAATGAAAGCATAAAATATTAGTTTATATTCCTATTTTTAGGTTAAATGTAATAGATACTGGCCTAATCAAAACAACCCTGAACGGAACCTCACACAGTCATGGGAATTATACGATGGGCAAATTATCATCAATCATGTTACTGAAAAAATGGAAAAAGACTTTATATTACGGGAATTTGAACTGTCTCGAAAAGATAAACATGGAAAGGTATTGCAACGTTCTCCTTAAATTATGCTTTCACATACGTAAACTTAATTCATTGTAGATATATGAAATTTATTTCCGTGGAATTGTATAGTATATAATTGTTGTAAAATTACGTTCGGTTTAACTTATGTTCAATTCTCACACAAAACTTTACAATAAACAATAAAGGGGTATGGAGTAAGTGCAACATGAAACATGTTCTCTACAAATATACATGGTAGAACCAAGTAATAGAGCAACACTTTTTTTGTACTTCCTTTTGTTATTATGAAGCTTTCAACAGTGAGCTTTGCTCATACCTCACAGTAAGTTCGAAGCAGCCCCTAGCACCTTTTTGAGCGGATTCCATTACTTGATATCTCCATTCTTGCTTCGGCATTCGTTTGCCAATGTATCGTACAACAATACATATTTGTCTGTACTGGTCATGGATGTGAGATCATCAGCAAACAAAAATTAAACTGGCAAAGTGCTCTGATAATCATTGTTATCCTTTGCCCGACAAAAACACTGGTGTCACAAGCTAGTGTACAATTACAATATTTCGACAAACACAGGACACTCATCAAGTTGATTGTAAGAAAAATTGGCATTATAAAATTGTGAAATATTGGCACTATAAACAGGTGCTTATGAAGAACTTATGCTCGGAGGTTATAACAAAATTACCGAATAGAAATGATCGAGATATTTTATATCATTCAGAATAGTGAGGGTTATGTTATTGCAGTGAATAAAACTTACAATTCAGCACGGCTAGAAGCATTGGAGATCATCAGTGTAATTTCACGTTGTCTGTTAGTCAACTAAGAGTATATTGCAAAGAGAGTAACCATCAAAAACTTTCCCATATTTCTTTGGTTTTTATAGCTACAACTGTTGTTTTTGACCAACATTTTCTTTGCTTCTAATTTTTTGCTGTCTACTTAATACAAAAAATCCTTTTGACCTTTTCAATCGGCCATGTTTTATTGATTTATTACATGCAAATTTTAATCCTGTCCCTTTTTTTGTCTTTAAAACATGTTTTTGTATACCATGTGAAAATTGTTGAAGACTGAAATAGTCAGAAATGCACAGTTAACGTATTTATAGTATCTGTATTATTACTTGTCAGCCGAATTTATTATGCTTTCACATATGTAAACTTAATTCATTGTAGATATATGCAATTTATTTCCGTGGAATTGTATAGTATAGTTGGTTGTTGTAAAATTACGTTCGGTTTAACTTATGTTCAATTCTCAGACAAAACTTTACAATAAACAATAAAGGGGTATGGAGTAAGTGCACATGAAACATGTTCTCTACAAATATATAGAGCAACACTTTTTTGTACTTCATTTTGTTATTATGAAGCTTTCAACAGTGAGTTTTGCTCATACCTCACAGTAAGTTCGAAGCAGCCCCTAGCACCTTTTTGAGCGGATTCCATTACTTGATATCTCCATTCTTGCTTCGGCATTATAATTGAAGTTATAAATTATAGTTTTTTGTTTATTTTACTAAAGAAGATAAGACTGGAATGAAATCATCTTTGATAATGATATTTTTTTTAAGAGTTAGAGCAGACTGTTAAATTTACCATCGATGATATATACTAGAAAATGTTTCCACTTTACACGATTTTGTTTACTGTTGTCTTTTTAAATTTGTATATAATGTAATATTTTACAGCCTGTAGGGTTACCAAGAAAAGTTTTTCACTACCAGTTTTTACCTTGGCATGAGAATGATGTTCCATACGATCCTGGTTCTTTACTCAACTTTCTTAACATAGTCAATACTACACAAGAATCGGTCAGAGATGCTGGACCAATTGTCGTTCATTGCAAGTAAGTTACTGAATAGTCGAACTTTATGAGAAAACAGCGGCAGTAGAATACCGAAGGAACAAAGCACAAGATTACAAAAATCAAAGTCCATAGATAAAAACGAGAACACAAGAAGACAGAAGAGTAAAGACACCTACACACCAAACACATAAATACCACAAATACAACACTTAAAACTAAAGCACTAACAGTGTGAACTCCAAAAAACAGAGTTAAAACAAAAAAAACAGAGTTAAAACAGTTGCTTTGGAAGGGTGATCTTGTCCTTCTCTGTATACAGTACAAGTCTCAATGTCAGTGGGTCAATCAAGGGAAAAGTAAAAATCGTTAATGTCAAATTCGGGAAGACGTAAATCTAGCTGAAAAATTCTGTTCTCATTTGTGAAATCGACATTTCATATCTACCTATGATGTCTTAGTGACGTTGATATAATTTCTAAAGGGACGAAAGAAACAAAGTCTGAAAATGTCCTTTTAATACTAAACAGTTTCTGTGTTAGTGTTTTTCCTTTTTTCACAGAGTAACTGTATGAACTACAATCTGTATAGTAACGAGTCAACTGTGAAATATACAGTCTATTCGCTGGTGAGGAAGGCTACGAAAGGGAAAATTCACAATTGGGAAGTCAAAATTATCATTTTTGATATATATCCTAGATTTCAAACGTCCATGTTTATCAGGCGAGAGTGTTTGAGGAGAGCTGTTCAAGTAGATCTTTGAATTCTTAAGTATCAACATCTCATTCACAACGTTTGTAGTCAACAGTCTCCATCATTTATTTTTTTTTATATACAATAAACTTGTACATGCACAGATATGAAGTTTGGATTCTTAATCTATTACACACACGCAATATTGTAGCAGTTTTTTCCAGGTTTACTGTGACATATACATTGTCATATCACAGCTTCGCGAAAAAAACAAAAACAAATGATCCCACATTGAAATGTTGTCAGAGGAAGTAATAAGAGACGTCAAAATGTTTGACTGCTTTCCTAAAAAATATCAAGAAAAAGGATGTTGACCTTCACGAGCGGTAGAGCAATCCTCAACAAGCGATAGAGTATAGCAAAACAAAAGACTACATATAGTTAATGTAAAATATCAGTTTTTTTTAAAAAAATATGAGCTGTTTTGCTCTTTCACTTAGCTAACTTGTTAGAAATTGTGCTGAACACTAGATATACATTGTTATTTCATTTATATATTATGTCTGTTTTAGTGATGGTATTGGAAGAACGGGAACGTTTATTGTAATAGATATTATCTTAAGACTGATTAAATTATTCGGTAAGTCATACTAAAGGTACACCTGATGTATGATGAGAAAAAATCAAATTATGTTTTCTTAGTATTAACAGGCACAATGTATATTTTTTTTTGTTCAATTAAGGAACAAATGATTTATTCTTAAGAGTGTGGGGTTGTAAATACAAAATAATTTAGTAATTATTTATTATATAATTGTTTTTAGATATCCTGGTCTCAAAATAATTTTATAACACTGTGAATCATCAAAAAATATTTTTATTGTGGTAAAGTTTTCAGTGCAGTTCAAATTAAAACATTAATTTATTTGAATTTGTTAAGCTTAAACATTAAATAAAGTAGCAAAAACAGGGAATACATCATATTCTTGAAATCTTTTCTTGTGTTCTAATTATATAAACATTGTAGTCTATCGCTTTTTTGTGTAAATATCGTTTGTTGATTGATTGATTGATTCAAGTTTTACGTCGAGTGACTTGTATTTCAGCTATATCACGAAGAATAGAAGTTGATTAATTTCACCAAGGGGCTAACTACGAGTGCTTTTAACTGTCACCAGGTTCCAAAAGAATCCAGTATTCAGCTACTGAATGAAAGCTTTGTCACGGACTGTATTTTATCTTTTATTAAAAACGAAAAATAAATGGCAAACTTTCTGATGTGAGAGAAGATCTTTAATCATGTTTTTAAAACAAGGTCCAAATTTGAAGAATGTTCCAGCTATTGGCCATCAAAGATAAAGTGCACACTTAAAAAATCTTTTTACAAGGCGGCACATAAGTATTTACGCGGCAATCTTTGGTCTAGTTAGGCCTGTACATTCAGTAGAAAAAGATCTTTGACAGTGTTTACAAAAGAGTTGATGTTAAACCTGTAATTCCTGTTATATGCTATCTTAGATTGATTGATTGAATATTGTTTAACGTCTACTCAGCAATATTTCAGCTATATCAAGACGAGAACAAGTTTGTTGATAAATAATCACTTTGGGGTATGGAAATGGCCATGGGACGGGAAATTCTGACTGCCACTGGAAAAGCAGGGTGAAATCGTCAAGGGCGGGGAATTTAGCCTTGTAGCCGATCACCTACGGACCACCCCAAAAAGAGCTTACTACAAGGGTTCTTTAACGTGCAGGAAGCGTGGCATTTCTTCCAACACGTGGACCTGAGTTTACATCCCATCCGAAAGATGGGTTGTGTATTTATTAATCCCGCACAACCACGGAATGGGTCCAATTTCTATATCCCGGGACCCCCGGGGTCAGCCTCCGTTTAGGAGGGGTCACACCCCGCAAGCCGGAGATACTGGGTCCTATTTCTATATCCTGGGGTTCCCTCGGGGTCCTCTGTTAGGATGGCTCATACTCCAAGCTCAGAGGATGCTGCGGGCCTATTCTTCAGCCGGGACCGCTCACGGCGGGCTATCTTAGATAAAGTTTGAACCTGCAAAAACATTTGTTCACAAAAGCACAATCCAAAGACTATTGTGCCAAAGATGTGTTCCAATTTACCTAGGAGGTTCATAAAGGTTTTTTGACGCGCCTTCTCAACAGGGGACCACCTCAAGACTAATAGTCACTTTTGTTGTCAAGTTTGCCAGTCGGTTTCAAGGGAGAGCTCCAAAATGTTTCACCGTAGGGTCCAATGTAAATTATGTTTCTAATTTTAGCCATCTCGGATAAAATGCGAACAATAAAAAAAAATCCTTTTTACAAATTACCAAACATGGACTATTATGGTCAAGTTTTCATGGGACCACTAAAAGACTTGTTCAAATCCGCCAAACAATTTCATAGAATAGGTGTTCCCGAAGGCTCCATTGTGAAACCTTGTTCCCGGCCGGCGGTTGGCTTTCTTTGAACCTGAAAACCTTGCGAATGTTCTGGCCAAGTTGTAGTTCCAAATGGCCCTGAAGTTTCAGGAAGATCTTTCAATATGTTTTCCCTGTAGGGTCCAATGTTAAAATATATTGTAATTTTGGATGAAGAGAGAATTTGAAAACACTTTTTTACAAGGGACAACCCAAGAGCTATTGTGCTCAAGTTTTGTTAAAATTTGGTCAAGAGGAGATGTTCGAATGAAAATTAAACGACAGACGGACGGAGTGGTGACAAAAGCACACTCTGGCTTTATGGAGGTGAGCTAAAAACACTATTTAATAAAAAAAGAAGAAAACAGTAGTATGACAAATTCTTATTGTGTGTGGAAAGGATGACGATTGGAGAAGAGATTTTATGCAACTCCAAGATGTCTGCTCTGTTTTAAAAACAACAGGAAGGGTTTTTACATTGCATAGAAATTGGATTTTCACTACACATTTTGTCTACATAGGTTAAATGCAAGACATTCCGTATTATGGCCTCACTATACAGCATCGATAAAGTTATCCCCTTTCTAACTTCTGGGTTTCACCGACAGATCGGCTGTAAAAGCTAAACCCAAAAGTATTTTCTGCATAGTTTATCTGTGTATTTATTGCAAATTCAACGTTGATTTGGAGTATGTTGTGTTTTTTTTATTTTGTTTTGCATTATAGGTTTGCAGTGTATAATTGACATACAGAAAACAATACAAATAGTGCGGCACCAGAGACCTGGTATGGTGCAAACGGAGGCCCAGTATAAATTTGTTTATATGGCGGTATTGCATTACGTAAAAACAAGAGTGAAAACTGAAGAGGTATTTATAATTGTAGAAAAGTTAAATTTTATTGAAGCAGATTTTATTGTGATGTGGTTATGATTAGAAGGAAAATGGTCAAATCTGGTCTTCTGTATCTAAACTATTTTTATATAAGAAAATTTTAATGACGGTGTCGTAGGAGATATTAAATTCAACAAGTATAAGCTTTTAAAAAAAAAAGCTTGCCAACCCATCAACGAATTAATCAACGATTAGTTATTGAATAACAAAAATTGACGAGTGCTTAGGATAATTCAGGCGAGCAAATTTAACACTGGTTAATGTTAAACTCCCTCGCGTGAACACTGTAAATATGAAAAAAAGCATGTTAAAGTGGCATGTTTATTTTGAACATAAAAAAAATGCGCATCATGAAAATGAATTTGTATCATTTACATGCAAAAACAAATATGTGCCGAATTTGGCACGTAATTAAGATGGTAGTAAAGGGTTATTTTCGTACAACGTACACGGCCATTCTTATTTTTCGTACATCGTACAAGACCTTTATTATTTCATGTACATTCGTACAAAACATGCATAGTACAACGTACACGCAAATTTTGATTTTTTGTGTTAAAAAGTGGATAACAGGAAACACCTACAATGGCTGAAAATTATAATCACATGCAACAATCTGTAAGGGAACTACACGGGAAAAACACCTATAAGACAAAATACAAACGTAAACAACGATAGGAACTCGGGACAGCCAGACTTGGTACCGGCACTAGCAAAAGCCAGCGGTAGGGATAAACCGATTTATGGGTACCCAAACCTCCCCTTATCTGTCCCATTTCCGTATAGTATAAAATCATACGAAAAAAACACTATACAGGTAGACTACAACTCCATGACCACAATCTTAAAGGGAGAGAAATAGGGCTATTTTCGTACATCGTGCAAGTTGTCATTTTTAATTATTGAACTTCACGTGACATAATAATTTTGAATTTTATTTCCGATGAAGATTTGCATGTAAATTATCAGGAGAAAATAATAGTGCAATAAGTTGCCTATTAGAAATGATTTTTCGGGACAAATACCTAATTATTAGAAAAAAAAACTGAAAAAGTTTCATATAACGTTTGCATGATAAAATTTTGTTTTGTCAGGAACAATTTTCAAGGGACTTTTTTTTTTATCTCTATCCATTGTATCGAGAGTGTAATATATTGTAGATTGGTTTTTATGTTTATCAACAGGTTATTGGTCTTCCCATCGGTACAAACTTTGCAACTCTCATTGCAGATCTTTTTCTGTTCTGTTGCAAACATAACTTTATGAAAAAAGTACAAAATTTAAACATTCAAAACATCGAAAACCTTATTTCTATTTCAAATGATATCAGCAGGTATAATGACGATTTCCCTACTATTGACAATCTTCAGTTCGTAGATTATGTGGACTTCCTTTACCCACAGGCACTAAAACTTAATAAAGTAAACCATGATTCTAAATACTGCCCTTTTCTAGATATAACTATCATCTTTGACATTGGTAATATCAAAACTAAAATAATTGATAAAAGGGATGATTTTCTTGACAGGGAGGTTCCTCAAGCTCCATCCTACGGGGTTTATATATCTCAACTGGCACGATTCGCACGCGTCTGTTCTAGTCCTGATGACTTTAATGAATGTAACCTTACATCACATCCAAACTTAACAACAAGGTTACAGGATTCATAAATTGTTAAACACATATAGGAAGTTTTTAGAATACAAAAATACCGAAGTTGCATGCTAAAGAGTAAATTTCGTTATGCTGTACACGTGTTTCAAGGAGTAACCTCTCATCAGCAGCATCAGAATCAAATAATATGGAAAGCCATAATCCAACAGTAGTCAAAAAAGAAGTACTCATTACTAAAAATATCGAAATATGGCTCGACCCGAAATCACATTATTACCAAGGGCATTTCTGATCCTCGCTTTTATAGAAATGCCCTTGTTAAGAATGACAAAAACTGATAAAAATCCAGAAAAACTGGGACGTTACTTGAATGCTTTACACAATTGGGGATATTGAAAAGATATTCTGCATGATTCCGTTAAATTGGTTTTGAAATCCGATTACCTGAATATTTTACAAGTATACTGACCTCTCACTGATATTACATTTGTACCATTGTCTACAGAAATACATGATAATTTTTACCAAACCCTTTGGGAAGTTTTGAGTTTGATGTCTTATGTAGTGCGACAGTGTTTTACAAGCAGACTAGGATCCTTGAGTTAGCCGGCAATTAAGCGTCGAGAATTCTTTCACTTTTCTTTCAAAATATCGTTTTTTTTTTTTTCTTCCCTTTTCAAGATAGTGGTTATGGAGTTAGTAATCTACCTGTATTAGGTTAAATTTGTACATGTATGTTTATCATACTATAGAGAAACAGGATAAATAAAAGGGAGGTTTTTGCACCCATAAACCGGTGTTACCCTACCGCTGGCTTTTCTGCGCCGGAACCAAGTCCGGCTATCAGGAGTTCCAATCGTAATTTACGTTTGTGTTTTGTATTTTTATTGTTTTTTTTTGTGTAATGTCCAGGTTAATTGTGACATGTAATTGTGGTTTTAAGCTACTGTGGGCGTTTTTTGTTTGCAATGCATTTGCAGCTCTCGATTCCTATGTAAAGAAAAAGGTTAATTTGTTATTACAGATACTGGTCAGACAAAACTCAGAATTGTTTCAACCCCTTCCTTGCACAAACAACAAATTAAATGTTTTGCGATAAATATTTTCCTTTCAAGTATTCGTCCTCACCATTTGCAAGCTAATTATATCGCTGTGGTATAAGAATAAGATACTGTTTGTTGAAACGTTTTGCCATTCAATATCATTCTGAATCAATATTTCTTAAGTCTAGAGATGTTTCAGTTTTTGCAATAGAAAACTATAGATGTTTTTTGTTTTGTTATGCCTTCACTAACAAATTGTATGGGCTGTTTTAATGATATCAATAAATATTTTTCGTAAATGTAAGCCATACTTTTATAAGGTTGAAGGTTTTATTTCATTCTTACCAAATATTTGCAACTCCAATAGCTGTAGTAATAGTTAAAACAACGGCAGTAGAATTTTGGAACAAAAGAAGTGATGATCACAAAAATCGAAGTCCAAAGACGTGGCAATAATAGCAACACAGAAAAACAAAGACAAAACAAAGACGTTAGACAGCCACAATTCACAGAAATACAAAGATGACATTAAGAACTAAGGCACTCATAATTTGAACTCCCATGAAAACTGAGAGTGACATGAGGTGCTCCGGTAGGGTAAGCATATCCTGTTCCATTGGTGAAACCTGTCACATAATCAGTGAGTAAATCCAGGGTTGAGTCAAAACCGTTTATGTCAAATCTGTGAAGACGTCAAATTTAGCTGAAAATGTCCGTTTTCATTTGGGACACAGACATGCACTTCATATCTCTCAATGATGTCATGGTGACGGCCATAGAATTACTGAAGGGATGAAAGTAACAAAGGCTGAACAAATCCCTGACTAAGCAGCTTTGGGGACAGCGTTTTTGCTCCTTTCAAAAAATCACTGTATAAACGACATGCTCAACAGAAATGAATAAACTGTGTACACTCTATAGGCATGAGAGGTAGGGTAGGTATATTATTGCTCAGAAAAGGAAAGTTAGAGTTTGTCATAAAGCTTAGATTTCAAACGTTCATCTTCGTCAATGTATCTCAAAAGATCTAAGTACGAGCTGAAAAAGGTGTTCTAGTAGTCACTTTACTTTCAAGCTCATTGGGATAGATCTGGTGTAAATATTTCTTGAATTTTGGATTATTAAGAGAAAGTACATCGTCTATGTAGTGGAAGCTGAAATTAAATGACTTATCTAACTGCTCTTGTTAGCTCACCTGACCCGAAGGGTCAGGTGAGCTATTGCCATCACTTGGCATCCGTCGTCCGTTCGTCGTAAACTTTTTCAAAAATCTTCTCCTCTGAAACCACTGAACCAATCTTCACCAAACTTGGCCTGAACCATTATCAGGGTATCCTGTTTCAAAATTGTATCCGATGAGTCCGAGGACCAAACAACATTGCTGTCGTTACTAAAAATAGCATAAAGGGGTAAATTGCTGTTTTGGGCAAACAACTCGAAAACCGTTACAGATATAACAAATCTGACATCGGTAAAAGTGATCAGCATGGCAAGATCTACAAGCCCTGCAATTTTGAAGAAAATCTGAGTTTGGAGTTATTTATCAAAGAAACTATAGCAGATAGAGGTCAACTTTAAATTGCAAAAATGTTCAGCATATCAAGATCTACACACCCTGAAATCATGGAGAAAATCCAAAAACTCTTGTAGGATGATTGCCCCTTTTTTCACAGAATTTTCAAAATTTTCACATTTTTCGTCTTTTATTTCCAAAACTATAGAAGATGAAGTTTAAATGTAAATTGATAATATGTTTGACATGCTGTGGTGTCTTTCAAACTGGTGTTGAAAATCGTCGTTGACCGCCATTTTCAAAATGGACGCCAAAAAAGGCGTGAAAATTCAACATTGTTCGATTTCAATAAAATTTGGTTTCCAAATAGATATTGATGTTGCGACTTCAAAACCAGTGTTGATGATTGTTTGTTGACCGCCATTTTCAAAATGGCCGCCAAGAAAGGCGGGAAAATTCAACGTTGTCCGATTTCAATGAAATTTGGTTTCCAAATAGGTATTGATATCGCCACTTCAAAACCGATGTTAAAAATTGTTCGTTGAATGCCATTTTCAAAATGGCCGCCATAAAAAGGCGGGAAAATTCAACATTGTCCGATTTCAATGAAATTTGGTTTTCAAATAGATATTGATGTTACGACTTCAAAACTGATGATGAAAATTGTTCGTTGAACGCCATTTTCAAAATGGCCGCCAAAAAAGGCGGGAAAATTCAACATTGTCTAATTTCAATGAAATTTGGTTTCCAAATAGATATTGATGTTGCGACTTCAAAATAAAATTGATATTGAAAATTGTCATTGCCCGCCATTTACAAAATGATGTTTTGATATCAAAACTGGTGCTGAAAGTGGTTCTTAATTAGCAAGAATGTTTTTGTCAAAAAAGCCAAACAAAGAAATATAGTAAAACATGATCAGTCTTTTAAATACAGTTCAAGATATTGGTTGTGTTCCAGCTACCAAAGTTTGAGAGACTGAAGTTCAACTGTATAACTTACAATGTAAGCTTGATTGTGGTATGTGCTTCATAGTTTTCTTCACAATATAAAAAATATGTTTAAACTAGATTATAAAGGGGAACCCCTGCCAAAACTTTTTTATGGAAAGGGGGACTAAAAATGGAATGTTTTGATTACAGCAATATGCATTATCTGAATTACAAGGGGGAACCCTTGCCCAAATTTGTTTTTGAATGATGGTCTGAAATGGGTTGTAGTGGATAATGGGGCTTTAAATTACCGTGGAAACTGCTGAATCTACTTGTCCAATTGGAACCATACTTGGTGACAACTGTCCATTGTCGGTACCTATTGAAGAATGTGTCTGGTAAGTCTGCAAGTATTCCAAGATGGCCGCCAGCGGGGGACATAGTTTAACATTGGACCCTGTGGGAAAAACACATTCAAAGACATTCTTCTCTGAAACTACTTGGTCAGTTGGAATCAAACTTGGTCACAATAGGCCTTTAATGGTCTTCTTAAAAAATTACGTCTGACAAGTCTGCACCTCACCTAAGATGGCCACCAGCGGGTATCATTGTTTAACATTTGACCCTATTGGGAAAACACGTTCAAAGATTTTTTCCTTTGAAACTTTTAGAAAGTGAGACACTTTAACACGGGGTTAATTTGGGCTGCAGTTTATGCCAGTCATGGACCAGGTGAGCTATACAGGCTCTTGAGAGCCTCTAGTTTTTATTTGTGTTAGCCCTAGTAAGATTTAGAATAATTATTAACAATTGTGGCTGACTACTGTCAGGTTGTGTCATTAAATGTCATTCATATCATATTTTTTTGATTTTTGATTGACTGTGGTAAAATAGATTATTGATGCGGGGTCTATGCGAATAGGAACATAATAAGATTCCATTTCTCAAAAATTTCATGCCGAGCGGTGTTATTTTGAATTTGGATTGAAACTAGATATGAAATATGTCGGAAAATTCATAAATTGAAATAGTGATATTCATATTCCTAATTATATTTAATGTAAGTTGCTTTGGAGCTTAAAAAATAATATTACTTATGTTATTCCCGTTTCAATTTCCTTCGGTGTCGTAATTGAAGGACTTTATGTTTCTTATAAATCTTGCTTGTTCTCAAAGCGTATGAAGGACGCCGTATTTGAATTATAAACATTTTTTGCGTATTTCAAATATGATCATTGAATGTCATTCACGTCTTCCCGGATTTGACTACCGACTTTCACATTTTCCTAGATTGACTTACTCACTGTGTGACGGGTGCTTTTAACAGAGCAGGACATGCTTACCCTTGCGGAGCACCTGATGTCACTCTCAGTTTCACTAGAGTTCACACTGTGATGCCTTGGTTTTGAATTTTGTGATTTCTATTTCTGTGCTTTGTATCTGTCTAACGTCATTGTTTTCTGTGGCTAACGTCATTGTTTTATGTGTCCTCTTTTTTGCATTTCCGTGAGCCCCAGCACATCAACTGGAAGTACAATTTCAAGATTTTGATGGATGTAGTTGAAAATTATGCTAGGAAGTGAGCAAAGAAAGAGAAAGAGGACGTTTAGACATTGTCCGACTGGATCAGGTCCATAAAGTCATTAATTGTAATTCGCATCCGGCGCTTAAAACAGCAATGAAATCTAGAAATCCCAGTATCTTTGAAGATCCCCTTGTAGTGAGAACTCTTTCCAACCTCCATGAAAATTACGTCATTTTCGTTGCAGACAAAGCTTCTTACAACATACTGTTTGTGTGTAATAAACACTATCTCGACTGCCTTGTGAAGGGGATTGGCATCGACAGTTCATCTGGAACATCTACTAAAATATCGAGGGATGAGATTGTAAAAAATCACACTTCAGTTTTAGCATCATTTGGCTTAAAAGCCAATGATGAAAACAATCAACTCCCTTACATCTACTGGGTACCTAAACTACATAAGAATCCATACAAACAGAGATTCATTGCCAGGTCTTCCAGATGCACCACTAAACCTCTTTCACAGCTCCTCACTACTTTGTTGACCGCAGTCAGAGATGGCCTGAAAAATTACTGTAATAAAGCTAAATCCACAAGCGGCTTGAATCAAATGTGGATTCTTAAAAATTCCAAAGATCTCATTGAACAGCTATCCTCAAGCAGTCTTACCCATTGCCATAGCATTCAAGCTTTTGACTTTTCTACTCTTTATACATCCCTTCCACACAATAAACTGAAAACAGTAATTGCAGATTTAATATATAATGTTTCTGCACTAAAATGGAGAACGCAGATACACCTATTTAGTTATAGGGAAAGACCAGACATATTTTGTTAAAAACCACACTGATTCAAACAAGAAGTACACTGAGACTGACGTAATCAAAATGTTAGAATTTTTGATCGACAATATTTTTGTCGAATTCGGAGGTCGTATATTCCAACAGACAATAGGGATTCCTATGGGAACCAACTGTGCGCCGCTTTTAGCTGACCTTTTCCTTTACTCGTACGAGGCCAAGTTTTTACCAGGGCTTATTCAAAGAAAACAAAAATATTTAGCCCAGTCCTTTATTTCAGCTTCCGACACACAGACTATGTACTTTCTCTTAATAATCCTAAATTTAAGGAGTATTTACATCAGATCTATCCCAATGAGCTTGAGATTAAAGAAACAACTGAAACACCTACTTCAGCTTCGTACCTAAATCTTTTATTGTATATTGACGAAGATGGACGTTTGAAATATAAGCTATATGACAAGCGTGATGATTTAAATTTCCCAATTGTGAACTTTCCCTTTCTGAGCAGCAATATACCTACCTCTCCAGCCTATGGAGTGTACATTTCACAGTTGATTCGTTACTGTCGAGCGTGTAGTTTGTACAGTGATTTTTTTATCAGAGCAAAAACAATATCCCAAAAAGCTGCTTAGTCAGAGATTTGTTCAACCTATGTTTATTTCATCCTTCAAGAATTTCTATGGCCGTCACCATAACATCATTGAAAGATATGACGTGTCAGTATCTCAAATAAAAGTGGACATTTTCAGCTAGATTCACGTTTTCCTGGATTTGACTACCGACTTTCAAATTTTCCTGGATTGACTCACTCACTGTGTGACGGGTGCTGTTAACAGAGCAGGACATGCTTACCCTTCCGGAGTACCTGATGTCGCTCTCAGTTTCACTGGAGTTCTCACTGTGAGTGTCTTTGTTTTGAATGTTGTAATTTCTATTTCTGTGCTTTGTGTCTGTATAACGTCATTGTTTTCAGTGTTTCGTTTCGGCCATGTCTTTGGACTTCGATTTTTGTGGATTTCCCTCCTTTGTTCCTTCGGTATTCTACTGCCGTTGTTTTTAGCCTTGTCTTTGGACTTCGATTTTTGTAAATTTCAATCCTTTGTTCCTTCGGTATTCTACTGCCGTTGTTTTTTTACCTTTTTCTTTCAGATGTAGTGATTATTTCAAACTGACAATGACTTGCAAACACAATATTTTTTTTTCTTTTTACCTAAATTTACCATACACGACTTGTTTGTCTATCATTATTCGTCACAATTGTCTCCTTTGCCAAAATAAGGTCAGACTAATGTCAGCATTAGGTCAGATTAACATTTATTGCCACAGACGACCGTGAATGGTTTTTAGTTATTTATGTAAATTATTGCTTCTACAAAAGAATTTATTAAAGTAACAATAATGTTCAATATTCAACGAGGAGACATTCAAGAACCATAAATGATAAAAATTCTACTTAAAAATTGTTCACAGTCATATATTTTACGTGCATGGTCTCAGAATTGCATTATTGGCAGTCACAATTTGATCACAAAAAGACAAAACTGGTCATAGTAATCGTTGCACCAATTTTATAACAATGCAAGTTTTCATTAAATAATAACATGAGTTAAGTTATGATATGGCAGTATGCATTCACAGTGGCTTCGGTATTTAATTATTGTTACCATTGGGTCAAAGCCACTGCTGGTGGACTGTTAGTCCCCGAGGGTATTCACCAGCCCAGTAATCAGTACTTCGGTGCTGACCCGAAAGCCGATTCTACTTGGAATATTACAATATCTAAATTTTTGTAAATTTTGTTAAAAACTAAGGAGTATCTCCTTCATGCAAAGCTCTGTCCTTGGCTGATTTTGGCTTTACATTTAGATCTTATTGGTTATTTGTTCTCTCTCAGTTTTTTAACAACTTTGAGTTTATGGTCTTCCAGGCGTTTAGGTTTTGTCTGCACTGACGAGACAATATAAGTTGTCGAAATGCGCATGAGCAGAAAATGAATTCACAGTGGCTTCGGTATTTTGTTTTTGCAAGTTATTTACACAGCCGCCATGAGATTTGCAAACATTTAGGAAGACTGCTGCGTTTGATACCTGAGATGACAAGAATAATCATCAATGTCATTATTACCCATTATAAATATTACCACAGCCATAAAATTGTAAGCTTTGGACCAAAGTCAAACATGGAGAAATGCTAATGTGTTGAAATCCATTGAAATATACATTTTTAATGCGATGCAAAATCATTTGCAATGCACAATTTTTGCGATACAATACTTGTAATGAAATGATAACTTTAAAAAAAGATAAGTAAATTTCTCAAGTACATTACTTTTTGTCTAATATATAATAAAACAAAATATTGTATAATGTTTAATGTTTATGGGTATGGAACGCGATAGTTACAAACATGGCTGGCAATTAGTCACCAATGTAGTCCTCTTAAAGCTGATTTACTCAGAGTTAATCTAGTTCTTAATCCAGCATGTACTTGTGGGGCACCATATGAGGATGCAATTCACTATTTTCTTGAGTGTCCCTTGTATCAAAACCAGAGAGAATTACTTTTTTCCCATTTTAGAAATATCGACCTAAATATCGAAACATTACTATTTGGTAACGATGGAATGAATACACGTGTCAATTGTAAAATTTTTGAAAAGGTTCAAATTTTTATAAACCAAACAAAAAGATTCCAAACTGATCAATAGAGTCTACATTTTCATGTACATTTTCATTTTATTTTATTTTACGTTTATTATCATTTTTTTCATCTGTTTTCTTACATCAGACTTTCATGCTGTTTTTTTACTTGCAGTACTGTTTGTTATATTTATGTAATGTATTAGGAGAGGACAGTTATTAAGCTGGGAAAACTTGTAGTCCTATCCTTTTGCTTTTTATGCAATAAAATAGTATTAAAGTAATTAGTCCGGATTAAGGGAGATCATCCAGTTTTTCAAAAAAAAAAAAAAAAAAAAAATATTGACATGAATGAAAACTCGAGAATATAGTTCGTTATCTAACTGACCACAGAATGTGTTAATAACATTTCCAGAGCTAAACCCGAGTTTCCATGGTCAGGCAAACTAGGTTTCTCAGAGGAAAACCTAGGTTTCGGTAACGAAAACTATGTTTTCCAGAGCTAAACTCGAGTTTCCCTACCTAAATGTAAGTTTTCCTCCATAAATACATGCAAAGCTCGGCTTTCTATGAGTTTCCAAAGCTAAACCCGAATTTCGATAGGGAAACCTAGGTTCCGGTCAGGAAAAACTGGGCTTCTCAGACGGAAACCTTGGTTTCGGTTGCGAAAACTAGGTTTTCCAGAGGTAAACTAGAGTTTCCCTACGTAAATGTAGGTTTCAATTCAAAAATACATGCAAACCTCAGCCTTTTATGGATTTCCTAAGCTAAACCCGAGTTTCCATAGGGAAACATAGGTTTCGGTAGGGAAACTCGAGTTTCCCTACCCGGAACCAAGGTTTATTTTTTGTCCATAGGAATAAGCGGATAGCCGATTTGATTGGTTGAAAAAAAATGTTAAGCCAATCAAAATGCGTTTTGAATACGAATTCAAGTAATTTAAATGCGATGGTCAAATCATTATATAAATTGTTAAAAGAAAGAACTAGGCATTGATAATTCCAACGGCAATCCAACTTACGCCGCTACTACCCTGTCAAAGGAGGAGATATTACAGAACCATAAATCTGTTTTGCTTTCCTTCGGAATTTTCACCAAGGATGAAGACACAGATCTCCCCTCTTTGTACTGGGTACCTAAATTACATAAATGCCCATACAAAGAACGATACATCGCTGGATCTGCAAAATGCTCTACAAAACTTATATCTAAATTGCTAACCTCCATCTTGACAGCTGTTCAAGAGTGCCTTCAAAATACTGTGATACCTGCTTTTCAAGAAGCGATGTAAGTGAAATGTGGATTTTGAAAAACTCCAAAGATCTACTGGACAATCTTTAACTCTAGATCATTATCACACTGTAACAGCATTAAGACTTTCGACTTCTCCACACTTTACACTACTATTCCTCATGAACAACTAAAATCTCGGCTGAAAGGTTTATATAGATGTTGCTCACGTAAGAACGGTGAACGAAGATATAGGTACATTGTTATAGGTAGAGAACAAGCCTACTTTGTAAAAAATGACTCCGAATCGGAGAAAAAAATATACAGAGGAAGAAGTGATTAAAATGTTAGAGTTTCTGATCGACAATATATTTGTCCAGTTTGGAGGACTTGTTTTTCAACAGACTAATGGGATTCCTATGGGCACAAACTGTGCACCTCTCCTAGCTTATCTGTTTCTCCACTCTAATGAGGCTGAATTCATCGAGTGGCTTCTTCAAAATAAAGATAAAAAACTGGTACAATTCTTCGGTTTTAGCCTCCGTTATATAAATGATATCTTGTCACTAAACAACCCTCGCTTTGGTGATTTTCTTCATCTCATCTATCCAAAAGAGCTCGAAATTAAGGATACCACAGATACTTCCACATCAGCCTCGTTCCTTGACCTTCATCTTGAAATTGACAACAGAGGTAGGCTTCAAACTAAGCTGTACGACAAACGCGATGACTTCACCTTTCAAATAGTTAACTTCCCTTTTCTTTGTAACAACATCCTAACAGCGCCGGCATATGGAGTGTACATCTCCCAGCTCATTCGCTATTCAAGAGCCTGTCTTCGATACAGTGACTTCCTTGATAGAGCCCGGTTGCTCACAAATAGGCTACTTCAACAAGGGTATGTTACCCAAAACTTGAAGACATCCCTCCAGAAGTTTTACGGTCGACATCATCATCTTGTGGACCGCTATGGGATATCTGTTTCCCAGATGACAACAGATGTTTCCCTTTAAAGCTTAATTGTTGTTTTATCTACCGGATTTGACTTTACTACAGGATTTGACATGTTCAACACGGCGGGTGTCTTATAAGAAGCAGGAGATGCTAACTCTACCTGTGCACCTGATCTTACCAATGGTTTTTTTTATTGGGTCCGTGTTGTTCATCTTTGTGTGTGTGTGTCTTCATTTTTCTTTTCTGTGCCGTACTCAGTTGTGTCTCTATTTCTTTTTTGTTTCCGATGTTGCCATTGTCCTTGGATTATTCGTTTTTAGCTCAAATGGCTAATGCCAGGGTGAGCTTTTGCCATCACTTTGCGTCCGTCCGTCCGTCCGTCCGTCCGGCGTAAACTTTTAGTCTAAGATCTTCTCCTCTGAAACTACTGGGCCAATTAGAACCAAATTTGGCCACAATAGTCCTTTGGTGGTCCCTTACAAAAAAAGTGTTTTTCAGGTCCGTACGATTTCTAAGATGGCCGCCAGCGGGAAACATAGTTTTAAAATTGGACCCTATGGGAAAACACATTCAAAGATCTTCTTCTCTGAAACTACTGAGCCAATTGGCACCAAACTTGGCCACAATAGTCCTCTGGTGGTCCCTTAAAAAAAGTTTTTTTTCAGGTCCAGGTCCGCGCGACATCCAAGATGGTCGCCAGCGGGAAACATAGTTTTAACATTGAACCCTATGGGAAAACACATTCAAAAATCTTCTTCTCTGAAACTACTGAGCCAATTGGCACCAAACTTTGGCACAATAGTCCTTTGGTGGTTCCTTACAAAAAAGGTGTTTTTTCAGGTCGAAGCGATATCCAAGATGGCCGCCAGTGGGAAACATAGTTTTAACATTGGACCCTATGGAAAAACACATTCAAAGATCTTCTCTTAAACTACTGAGCCAATTGGCACCAAACGTTGCCACAATAGTCCTTTGGTGGTCCCTTACAAAAAAGGTGTTTTTCAGGTCTGCGCGATATCCAAGGTGGCGGCCAGCGGGAAACATAGTTTTAACATTGGATCATATGGGAAAACACATTCAAAGATCTTCTTCTCTGAAACTACTTAGCCAATTGCCACCAAACTTGGGCACAATAGTACTTTGGTGGTCACTTACAAAAAAGGTGTTTTTCAGGTCCGCGCGATATCCAAGATGGCCGCCAGCGGGAAACATAGTTTTATTAACATTGGACCCTAGGTGAAAACACATTCAAAGATCTTCTTCTCTGAAACTACCTAGCCAATTGGCACCAAACTTGGCCACAATAGTCCTTTGGTGGTCCCTTACAAAAAAGGTGTTTTTCAGGTCTGCGCGATATCCAAGGTGGTGGCCAGCGGGAAACATAGTTTTTAACATTGGATCATATGGGAAAACACATTCAAAGATCTTCTTCTCTGAAACTACATAGCCAATTGGCACGAAACTTGGCCACAATAGTCCTCTTGTTGTCCCTTACAAAAAAAATGTTTTCAGGTCCGCACGATATCCAAGATGGCGGTCAGCGGGAAACATAGTTTTAAGATTGGACCCTATGGAAAAACACATTCAAAGATCTTCTCTTAAACTACTGAGCCAATTGGCACCAAACTTGGCCACAATAGTCCTTTGGTGATCCCTTACAAAAAAGGTGTTTTTCAGGTCCATGCGATATCCAAGATGTCGGGCAGCGGAAAACAAAGATCTTCTGCTCTGAAACTACTGAGCCATTGGAACCAAACTTGGTCGAAATAGTCTTTATGTGGACCCCTGAAAGGAAAAAAAAATTTCAGGTTCCCACTTTATTCAGGATGGCTGCAAGCAGGGAACATAGTTTAACATTGGACACCATGGGGAACACTAACAGCGGTCTTCTCCCCTTAAACTAATTGGGCATATTGGAACTATAGTTTAATTATATACATGTATATTGGCTCTTTAAAATAAAATGTCTATGTTAATCAAGGACCAAGTGACCGATACAGGCTCTTGAGAGCCTCTTGTTGATTGACGGTTCGATTCTAACTTACTTTCCTGACCGAAACCTAGGTTTCCCTATGGATACTCGGGTTTCATTTTGGAGCTATGCGTGCAGTTATGGAGGTAAACCCACATTTAGGTAGGGAAACTCGAGTTTAGCTCTGGAAAACCTAGTTTTTGTTACCGAAACCTAGGTTTCCCTCTGAGAAACCTAGTTTTCCTGACCGAAACCTAGGTTTCCACATGGAAACTCGGGTTTAGCTCTGGAAACCCTAGTTTACAGAAGCGAAAACCGGGTTTTCCTGAGGGAAGCTAGATTTTCCTTAGTTATGCTTACTTACGCGTGCCATACATAAGGTCAATAGTTTAATTAGCATGTTTCACAGTAACTTCGGTATTTAGTAATCAGTTACATCTCTTATCTGAGGTTTTAAGTGACTTTATGACTAAAAGTATCGAATTTGGGTATATATGTTAGCGGTAATAGGTGAAATTAGGCTTGCTTACAGATAACTAAATACCGAGGTTACTGTGAGGTAACAGGAGATGCTTACTCTACCGGTGCACCTGATCTCACCCAAGGTTTTTCATTGGGCCCGTGTTGTTCATTTTTGTATATGTGTGTGTCGTCATTTTTATACGACCGCAAAAATTTTGCGGTCGTGTTATGTTATGGCGCAGTCGTCGGCGTCGGCGTCGGCGTCTGTGGCCAGCATAACTTTGTTTCTAGTGGACGGATCATCTTCAAATTTCAGTATGTGGTTTCTTGGCATAATGGCTATCCCGGGTTTTAATTTTGGGTTTATGGCCCCACCCGTTTCAGAAAAAGGGCCAAAAAGGGGTAAAATTGGGTATTTTTGTGTCTGTGGACAGCATAACTTTAGTTCCAGTGAACAGATCATTTTCAAATTTTAGTATGATGTTTCTTGGCACATGCTTTAGCCCGGGCTATAATTTTATGTTCCTGGCCCCGTCCGTTTTAGAAAAAGGGGCCAAAAAAGGTTAAATTGGTTGTTTTCACATATTTGACTGTAGAATCTTTATTATTTATCGGATTTTGATGGGGTTTCTTTCAGTAAACTCCTTAGAAAATTTCCAATCTGGAGTATGCCAACGGATTTCACGTGGCATGTACCGTTCACGAGATAAATGGGGCCCAAAAGGGGCGAATTTCAAAAATTTCATTTTTTTATTTTTAGTCCGATTTTGATGCAATTTTTTCCAAAGGATTCCTAATGAAAAATTATCGTAGCGCTCTACTATTAGATTTTTGGTAACTTGTTTCCTTACCCAGCTATGAGGGGCCGAAGGGGGCCAAAATCGTAAATTTACAGATAACCAAAAACATTTTTTTTTTCATCGGATGTCAATGGGATTTTTTTCTTTGGATTCCTGTTGATGTAAGCTTTCAGTACTATGCCAACGGATTTGGCATAGCTCTTACCGTTTCCGAGCTATGAGGGGCTAAAGGGGCCAAAATTGTAAATTTACAGATAACCTAAAATTTTTATTTTTCGTCGGATGTCGATGGGATTTTTTTCTTTGGATTCCTCTTGATGTAAGCTTTCAGTAGTATGCCAACAGATTTGGCGTAGCTGTTACCGTTTCGGCGCTATGAGGGGCTGAAAGGGGCCAAAATTTTAAAGTTACTGATAACCTAAAAATTTTTATTTTTCATCGAATTTCGATGGGATTTTATTCTTTGATTCCTCTTTTTGTAAGCTTTCAGTTATATGTCAGCGGATTTGGCGTAGCTCTTACCGTTTCCGAGCTATGAGGGGCTGAAGGGGGCCAAAATCGTAAATTTACAGATAACCTAAAAAATTTATTTTTCGTCGGATTTCGATGGGATTTTTTTCTTTGGATTCTACTTGATGTAAGCTTTTAGTAGTATTCAACGGATTTGACATAGCTCTTGCCGTTTCCGAGCTATGAGGGGTCGAAGGGGGCCAAAATCGTAAATTTACAGATTACCTTAAATTTTTATTTTTCATCGCATTTCGATGGGATTTTCTTCTTTTAATTCCTCTTGATATAAGCTCTCAGCATCATGTCAATGGATTGGGCGTAGCTCTTACCGTTTCTGAGCTATAGATTGTCAAAGAGGAATCATAAGGAGTCATAAGGGCTAATTTTTATTTTCCCTAGTTTGTGTCCAGCTAATTACTTGGTCAATCTCCTTATTGGGTCCATCTAATTATTGTGTCAAGCAAGCTCTTTCCTATGTCCATACTCACTTTAAATTACACTTTTTCAAATTTCAGTGGACGACATGCTGCGGTCGTATCATGCTGCGCTCGGCGTAGCCCTTTATTCTTTTCTGTACCGTGCTCATGTTATGTCTTTGTTTCTGTGTTTTCCCGATGTTGCCTTTGTCCTTGGATTGTTCGTTTTGTACTGACAGTTCGGTTCTCACTTACTTGAGCCCTTAAGCTTCCTAGGCATTAAGTTAATACGCAGTCATTAGATCTAAAGCCTAAATTGAGTTTGGATCTAAAGCCTAAATTGAGTTTGGCATTAGTCTTAATACCTTGGATTTAGGTATAATGCATAATTATTTTGTTAAAATTATTCTTATTTCCTGACTAAATGATTTACTATGTGTTACACTGAAAGTGAAATGATATAAACTACTGACGGGGTTGATGTGGAAAATAAAAGATTTTAATTTTAAATTAAGTTTTGTTTCTTATAACAATAAAAATCTACTTGGAGTAATAACAGTTATAGCAGGTGGTAATTTATAATAGTCGCTTATTTGTCTGCTACATTATTAAATATTATTTATTATTAATTAGAATTTAAGCTTACTATGCGTGAAAGGCATGTTTATCTACACCTTTATATATTGTGACACTCTGACAGGATCAGAAAAATTAAGTTTCCATCCATATCTCTTTATTAAATGATCACTTGTCCTCCGATAGTTTCAAAATGTCTTCAAGAAAAACAATGTTGATTTATTTTGAACTTTTTGTACAATCATATGCTAGTAGTACAAATATATACAAATTTTGCAACCATTTTAACTGAGACTTTGTGTGATAAACTGCAAAAATGTTTTTGAGGTAAGGCCGAAATGAAAATTTCTAGATATCTCATTCCTCCCGCCTCAATTTGTTAAGCCCACATGCTCATTAATGACCATTTTCTTCAAAATTTACAGCATTTTTCACTATTAATGATAAAGATAAAAAGTAAATTCTCCCGCCACCCCTGAATTTTCAAAAAGTTAAACGAAATCTAGAATTTTTATAGCATAAATGCATGTCACAATACCACCTTTGCAATACATAGCTGAATATACCTATGGCTGACTATTTTGTATTATTATCGTATATAATAGTTGCAATGTGAGAGTTCAAATAGTGTTTGAAAAGATATTGAGGATGAATTTCAAATTTCAATTTTCCTATACACTGTGAATCATTTTATTTTTGTTCAAAATTTAAAATATTAAAAAAATGTTCCAAATTTAAAATAATTGAAATCATACAAAACCCATCCACTTGTATGATTTAATTCACTTTTATGTTCGTTGTCATGATTGCAAATGTAATTGAATGCAGACGTGTAATTAGTTAATCATTTACCGCCATCCCCGGAAATAAATATAGAAAAATTAATATATGTACGTAAAGATAAAAAATAAATATTTTATTGCAATTTTACATTTGGGTCTTCGATGTGACCTGAACATAACACTAAAAAGAGGATTGATTTTGGGTTGTATTAAAAAGGTGTTTAAGGTTTTTTTTCTTATTTTGGGGATGTGTTCTTTGTCTTTTTTAACCCTATACGTATCCTTTTCAGAAACATTAACATAAATGTGTTCAATCATAAATGGTCATAATTAATTTCAAAAGTATTTAACTTAAAATAATTAATTTCCGAAATGGCCATACAGCTCATTAAAATTATTGCAGTTGGAGTTAACATATGTGTTATGATCTCATGTTCATTCACTCCATATCCATTCGTGAAATATTTAAAGCAATCATAATGACTCAATATAAGATAGTTTGTCCATAAGGGCAATGAGTTTTCCGAATATCAATGGTAGGATTGAGCAACTGATATCCCATACTACCGTCTTATGAAATGCAGTTGATATCATCAGTGGATCGTTTCGTCCGCTGATGCCATTGGCCATGTAGATATTTGTGTTACTATTTTTTTCGACAAAATACTTAATGTTGCGAGTTATGTACATTGCTTCCGATACGTAAGCAACACATTTCGCCGTATTTTCAATTTATTCAATAACATTCTGACGTTCATTTACATCTGGAATAATGATATTCAGTTTGTATAAGTAACCTAAAATATTTTTTTCAAAGAACAAGTAGCAAATTCAGTGGCTGAACCTCTGATCTAAAAGTATGAAAATGCATTTGAATTGAATTTGTTATGATAGTGTATATCACAGATGACCTGTTAAAACATTTTTGTGAAGATTTCACGCATTCGCTAAATTGGTATGCTTAAGGAAATAAATTTGCAAGAAAATGGCCATACATCATTTGGAAAAGTATTATTTAAAACTAACGAATATCTCCCTCGTGTGACGCTCGGCCCTAAGCTGATTTTTGGCTTTTATTTTAGATCACAGTTATTGTTCTCTATCTGCTTTTATACATCTTTGTGATTTTGGTCTTCTAAATATTTGATTTCTTAAGCACTGCAACATACTTTGTCGAAATGAACATCAGCAGAAACTCAGTTAACAGTAACTTAAGTATTTTATTTAATTATTACCACTGGGTCGACCCCCTGATTTTGGAATGTTAGTATCGAGGGTATTTACCCACTTGGTCGATGCCTCTGCTGGTGTATTTTTAATTCCTAGGGTATTCACACACCCATTAGTCTAGTACTTCGGTACTGAACGGGAAAATGATCTTATTTGGAATCTTGCAATATCTAAATTTTGGAAGACCATTATTTAAAACTAACGGGCAATGATCAGTCCTTAACTAATGTCGGCTTTTCATTTTAGATCCTACTGGTTATGTGTTCTCTGTCAGTTTTTATGCATCTCTCAGATTTTGGTCTTCCAAATAATTGATTAGTTTGTACTGAAGAGACATAAGTTGTCACAATGGCCATCTTCAAAAACTAAATTTACAGTAACTTTGGTATTTTTGTTATTTATTACCACTCAATCGATGCATCTGTTGGTGGACTGTTAGGTCAAGATGATATTCGTCCACCCTGTACTCTAGCATTTTGGTGCTCGTAAAAAAAGCGATTTTAATTAAAATATTGCAATGTCTTAATTTAGGAAAAATATTATTTAAAATCCCGCGTGTACAGCCCAGTTCTTAGCTGGACGTCGCTTTTCTTGGTTATTTGTTCTCTATCAGTTTTATACGTCTTTTGGAATTTGGTCTTCCGAATATTTGATTTTTTTGCACTGGAAAGTTAGTAGTTGATATCCCATAAAATCGTAGCTTTTCGAAAACATGTTTTCGAAAAGCTACGATTTTTTTGGGATATCAACTACTATCCCGGAGTATATAACAAAAATCATGTTTTCTATTTTTGTTTCTACAACGGTCAAAACTACCACTTTAAAAGTAAAAAAGTAGAATACAACAAGAAACGTACTGACACATTTTGTTAAAACAGTCAAGTATAAAGTAGGTTTTACTCACATTTTTTTACGTTGCTTGCGGTTTAAGCATCTCATAAGTAAAACAAAAATCTTATAGGTTTTACTCTTTTGCCAACGCTAAAGACTCTTGTTTAACCTGTTTAAGACACTGCTTATGTACTCTATCATTTTTATATAAGAAAGAAAAATAATAATCCAGTAATAAAAAATGTTTAGAGGAACACAGTTCTGTGATAGATATGAGTATTGTAACTTTTTACTAGATACTCCTATAGTGTCTCCACCAAATGGACAACAACAAACAAAAACGGATTACAAATTTAGTATAAACGATAGGGCTTCGTTTTATGACTGGTACAATGGGTATTTTTTAATTAAGTTCAAAGTAGATAAACTAGCTGACGGAGCAGCACCAGATAATGACACAGTATCTGTTATTTCAGATGTAACAAATTTTCTTAGTCAAATGACAGTCCACCAAAACGGAAAAACAGTTTACGACTGTAATAATTTATCTTTTGCAAATCACGTCAAATCATTGCTTACGCTTTCAGACGGATATGTGAATAGTGTAAGCAAAAACAGCTTTATTTACACGGATAATAATGCAAACGCTGTTGATGCTAATACAGGGTTTAAGGCGAGGACAACGTTAACTAACGCACGAGCAGAAATAACAGCGGAAATACCATTAAATAGATTTTCTTTCTTTGCCTCGTTGGAACAAAATCTTTTACCCCCGGCACGGATGGGAATAACGATAAAAATAAACGACGGCAATTATTTATTATACAAGGCTGATCGCGCTGATGATGGAAGAGTTGTAATTACACATTTTGAACTTTGGATTCCTAGACTAAAATTAAATTCTGTTGGTTTAACGGGTTTGTTACAAAATTACATGAAACCAAGAGGATGGTCATACTTAAGAGAATCCATTCACACTAATATCTCGAGTCAATCTGTTGAAGGGTCGTTTCGTATTACAACAGGAATAAAACACCCGAAACACGTAATTGTGTTTTTACAAAGAAACGGGAAACATAATGATCAAGAACAAAATCCTCTGTTACTTGATACATTCAAATTAAACGCAGCAAACACAAATTGTACCCTCCTGACAGCAAGATTAGA
>MJUU01056286.1:23807-40555 GCA_002080025.1 Modiolus philippinarum
CCTTTGTTGGAAATAGACTGAGCGTTATTCACAGTCTCACGAAACCAGATCAATGGCACCACATTGAGTCCGGCATGAATCCGGCAGATATCGCTTTGAGAGGGATTGAGGCTCACGACTCGTGTAAACTACGTATATGGTTAAAAGGTCCTGAATTTTTAGAACAGAATGAAAGTCAGTGGCCCAGTGGATTGCAAGAAGATGACATAAGAATTTGTGACGACGACGACGATGAGATAAAGAAAGTTGTTGTTAATCATTCAACATGCGACGCATTAGGAAGCCTATTGAACTATTTTTCAGACTGGACAAAATTACGAAGAGCCGTAGCATGGCTTGCTAGATTCAAAGACTTCTGTAGATGGCGTTTTCTTAGACAAAATGTAAAATTGGAAAAAGGAGATTTGACGCTAAAAGAAATAGAACGCGCAACGGAAACTGTGCTGATCGTGGTTCAACACAGCCACTTCGAAGATGAGTTTTTTAGTCTAGAAAGAACTAATACAGTTAAAAGGGANTGGAAAATAAAATTAACATAGACACCTTATGGGTAACTTTTTTAATTACGGATAAAAAATTATAAAATTTGCTGTCAGAGTTCGTATATATAACATAAATATATTTTGCAAGAAAAATTGGAAAATTTTTTTGAAATAAAATTTTAAGAATTTTTTTCTGGAGATTTATAGAAATCAAATGGACAATAAGAGCAGGACTCCATCAAAAAGTACCCTATAATACTTCAAGGAAAGGCCAATGTTTCTAAGCTTATTATTCGTTTCTAACACGAGACTCAAGGTCATGTGGGACAACAACAGGTACTTGCAGCCACTCAGAGGGATTATTGGATAATCAACGGACTAAGTACAGTAATCAACGGACTAAGTACAGTGAAGGGAGTCGTTCGAGCTTGCGTACCATGTAAACGCAAATCAGCACCTTTATGGAGCCAACAGATGGCACCACTTCTCAGTGAACAAACAACAGTCGACAAGCCACCATTTTCATTTGTAGGAATTGACTACTTTGGACCTCTAATAGTTAAATCGGGTCGATCACACCAGAAGCGTTATGGATGTTTATTTCCCTGTCTCGCAAGTCGTGCTGTTCATATTGAGATTGCATACAGTCTTACAACGAATTCGTTCATAGCCGCATTTCAGAGATTTATAAGTCGCCGAGGAGTACCCGAAAAAGTTTTTAGTGACAACGGGACAAACTTTGTAGGTGGAGATAAAGAAATACGAAAATCAGTTCAGGAGTGGAACCAATTACAGATAGGAAAATTCATGCTACAAAAGGAAATAGAATGGCACTTCAATCCACCGAGGGCTAGTCACAAGGGAGGAGCATGGGAAAGACTCATTCGATCTGCCCGGACTATCTTGAAATATTTAGTTGAAGTACAGTTGCTCACTGACAAAAGTCTTCTAACATTCATGACGGAAGTTGAAAAAAATTTGAATGACAGACCGTTAACCAAAGTTAGCGATGATATAAATGACCCGTCCGTTCTTACACCAAACATGCTACTCTTGATGAAATCGAATACATGTATACCACAAGGAATTTTTGAAAAGACAAATTGGACGCTCAGAAGTGGTGGAGACAAGTGCAGTATCTGGCAGATAATTTCTGGAGGAGATGGTACGTAGAATACATTCCTACTCTACAGAAACGATACAAATGGCAAAGACAAACTAGAAACATAAAGAAAGGTGACATCGTGGTAATAGCTGATGGGAATGTACCTAGAGGACAATGGCCACTTGGTCTTGTACTACAAACTAACACTGGTCATGATGGTTGTGTTCGTACCTGCTTGGTCAAAACTGGAGCCTCAAAAATATTGAGACCGTCACGAAACTATGCTTGCTAGAATGCATAGATTAACATGATGATTTAGCCTATGGTGATATAATTTATTAAGTATACATTTTTGATAGATATTATTGACCAGTTATTTTTACTACATTTATGAAATTATGATAATTTCATGGTGGGGTGTGTAAGAACTATATAGCGTTCTTATTTATGTATTTATATATCTATGTTCATATTTATATTGAATTGGAATAATTTTATTTAAGCTTAGTACGGAACGTAGTTTTAGCGGGAAACGTTCGTAACGTTAATTACATTGTGGCGTAACGTACAAAATGTAATTGTAGCATAATGCAAAGTTGTATGGGCGATTTGGCGACAGTAGTAGAAACGTTACACTTTGAGGATTTAGTTTGTTATATACAAAGACCATAGTTGGTAAGCTTGATTTATCAATATTTATTTATTCTATCTTGAATTATATTCAATATGTGATGAAGATTTAACGAATTTGCTGAATATTTTCCCTTTTTAATTGTTTTCCGCCGTACTCAGCAATGAGTTTGTATGCTGATTGTATTTATTTTATGGATATGCCATTTAACACTGTGACTATATTGATTAATCGAAATATTAATTATTTCAAATGTGTATTTGTAATTATCAAAAATATTATTGAAGTATTTGTACACACAAATGATGTTATGAGATGTTATAGCTATTTAGCATTTATACATTGTATGAAAGCAAATTTAATTATTTATTTAGAATTATTATTTATGATTGTTGTTATATTTCTTTCAGAGAATCGCATTCCTTTAGAGACACGCATTGATTATATTGATATGCATTAGAACGTATTTGTGTATGGATCTGTGATTAATAAAGAACTTATGAATGCGTATACTCATTCAGTTTGTGTAAACCAGCCTTAATCCTCAACACCCCTCATCCTTCGGTGTTGGGGTATAAATATTTGAATATCTGAAATGGCAAATTGCTGTACTATCAAAAATTTCAATACCATTGTGACTGTTTAAAAAAAAGAAAATGGAACAATAAATTATTAGGTCTATTCAAGTTACATACCAGGTACAGGGGAGGCACCTTTATTTATTACACATTGGTGGTTAGTTAAACTTGGTCAATTTAACTTCTATGGGTGGGTCTATTGCCGAAAAAGTACCTTCCCCAGGTACATTGTATGTTTTAACAGAACAAACAGGTACATTGTATGTTTTAATGGAACAAACATTATACAAAAAGTATTTAGACGATATGTTTTTGGCATTTTTTATTATTTTTGCATCTTGTATATTAATAAATTTAACATATCATTTCTAACGTGTATATGAAAACAATGATATAAAGACAAAAATACTACTATACTTTACACATCCTGTGTGGGTTACAGATGTTATGTGCTGGATGTTTTTATTATTCTTTTCTCAACACCCACATGGTTTCTAATAAAAAATACAATTGTTCACTATATGTACATTTGGCAAAGAGAGACAGAAAACTGCATCATTGATGGCCACATTTCACATAATTTATTATATAATTAAACACTGGTTTTTAGAAAATCATCTATGTATATACTCTGTCAGCTCACTCACAATCTGAATACTTTATGTAAAGTTTGTGAGTGATCTGCCCGAGTTTATACATTCATAATTTCCTAAATACCAGTGTTTAATTCTTATACATGTAATTCCAAATGAGTTTGATCAGTATAAAAGGACGTCTTTATTTGCTGCACAAATGGGCAAACAGAAATATCAAAAATATTTTTTTGTTATCCATAACGTTGACCAATGAAATTGAACATAACAATTAGATTTGAAATTCCTTCAATTTAATTTATTTACTGATATTTACCTGTTACTTTTGTTCTGTGTACATGAAGAACCTACATTTTTTTATCACATGAATATCACTTACTTATGCCAAGTTTATATTATGTTTAAAATTAATTTCTCACCACAATTTGTCAACAGCAGAGACATGTCTGTATAATGACAACATGAACTACTCAAAAACAGCAACAACATAGAACAACCAAACAAGACAAGATATACTGCATAAGAAGTATATATCAAAAATAATTCATTTTCATAAGTTATTTTCATAAGTCAATTGCTGTTGGTGTTTTGTACATATCTGTAGTTCAGGAATCAACAAATACATTTTATGATGGTGTGAGTTAAAATTTCAGTAGTCTTTCAGTGGCCAAATATAGGCCTAATTTTAAAGACAATTGTTATTTTCCTATTGATAAAGGCTTTTTGTGCTTAGTCAACCTTAAATCATCTACACTTATAAATTTTAAAATCATTGACCTGTTAACAAACAAACACAATGAAAGACCTACCAACTGTTCACAATGATTTATTCTATGGAATCAGACAACATACCATGTTGGGTATGATACTACCAACTGTTCACAATGATTTATCCTATGGAATCAGACAACATACCATGTTGGGTATGATACTGTGGACAGGGAAATATTTGTAGCAGTTTCATTTTCCCCATTTTGGCATAAAGGGATGAAGTAAAAAGCGAATATTTTCATGCAATTTGTTCATAAAGAAGCTCGACTGGTAACCACCAATTCAAGACAATGTGAAATGAAATTTATTTTGAAACCGTGAAAAAAAGACGACACCAAAATTTGCCAGTTTACAGTATATATTGTACTACGACATCTTTCTGCAGTGAGAGTATGAGAATAATGTTGCATGCCTTGTTTTCACCGACTGCAATGGGAATGTGATCACAGTACTCAACATAGAATTAAATTGTAAATATAGATCAATGTGATTTATCGAAGAAAATAGGGTACAAAATTTATATGAGTTTGAGAACTTACTTAATTAAAACAGGAAGTAAAATCATGATATCATTGAATTAAAACACTAGTAAGAAAACAAAATGAAAAACAAAATCACCAAAAACCATAAATCAATTAAATGTTAAAATAAAACAATGCTTGGAATGTTACTAATGAAAGATAAAATATTTCAAACATTTCTTTTCTTGCAGAAATGAAGTATGATAGTGAAAAGGTATTCTAGATCCAAACTTTCTGTTTCATGTTCTATCAAATCTCTATGTGAATAAAAAATTACAGCAGGTAATAGCTTCTATGTGTTAATATATATATTTTTACTAAAAACAGGCAAGTCGGTACATCAAATGTTGTTAAATCTACAATGATGGTTTTATATATATACAATATCACAGTCAACATGTATACATGTAATTATTGCTTATTTATTTGACACATTGTGTTTCTGTACAAAGATTTATTATGTGAATTAATAGGATAACAGAAATACAATCATAAAACTTTGTATTTACTGTAATGTTCAGTCACAAGATCTTTCCAAAAAGAAGTTTTCACCATCATATACAGTGTTCACTCATTATCCCATCCTTGTTTACTGGAAGTCCTCCACACATATCTCCAAGACCTGGCTAGTCCAAAAGGTGTCAATTTAACAAGGGCACACTGTATATGTGTTTCCAAATGGACCAAATGTGACAAAGTTTACTTTAAATATTGATTTCAGCATTAATTCACACATTTACAATACATCTCTGTTTAGAAAAGTTCAAAACTAGTGCTTGATAAGATATGGACATAAATATAATCAGATTGTTTGAAAAATTGCTGAAAAAAGCTTCCTGTCTGTTGGCAAATATACACAATACATATATATATTACAACATGGAAAATAATGAATGTGACATAAATGATACCTGATATGACACAGATCCTATTTCATCATGATCCAAAATCTCTATCCTCAGGATTAATTACAATTAAACTTAATTATACAGAATTTTGATTAAACAATACACATTTTTCCACAATTATTACCCTGTCTTTCAACTTTTGCCGCCAAACAATATTTTTCATACAATTACGGACAGAATTAAAAGGAGGTTTTAAATGTTTTGGAGTGCTTAATGTATTTTGTTATACAGTGAAATTTTGGAAGTTCAAACTCTAGCTTGTATATGTGAGCAATACCCCTAAGTCAAAACTTATCTGACATTCTTTTGGATGTTCAAGCTAAATTCTTACTATCAGATGAGATATATTTCAAATTCATAGTTTTTTTCCAGATCAATAGATTAATTGGAAAAAAAATTATACTCGACTAATACAATTAAAATAACATGATTAATGGCCAAGCCTCATGACGGTATGGATTTGACACCTCCAAGAGATTAATCTACCATATCACACTCTCATTCATACAAGTGTTCATACATATACATATAATTTGTTGATATATGTACAACTGATACATAACAAAAATTACACATTTACTCCACTACTTAATCAAATAATTCATACTTAATTAACATAATGTGCACATCCCCGTTAGAAATGACCTTCCCCTACCCAAAACAATGACAACAGAAGATTACGCACATTACATTGGAAAATGATGTTGAATCCAGCTACTTACATACTGTGACATTTAAATAAATATTCAAATTTTAGCACTAGATTCAGGGACTATTCTATAAGATACTCTGAGTAATACTAGGACCTGCCTGGGTAGTCCATCAGTATATAGAGACTAGCTTGCTACACATTTACTCTTAGTTGTTTATTCATAATATTTAACAATATTGTCATGGTAATAAGATAAATAATGATTTAGTCTTCTAGATTACGGAATGCTTGTTGTAATTCTTCATATAATTCTTCATAATCAGCTTTAATTTTCTTCTCACCATCCTTTACTGGATCCTGTAAGTACAGATTTATGTTTCAGATCCACAAGACAAATTCAATTAATCATTTTTAAAGAATCGACTCCTTTCAAATTTCAATAATGTTTAGTAGTTTTTAGACACAGTTCAATGTGAGGAAAGTGTCAGGATGAAGTCATACTTGTACAAAATGAGACACCCCAAGTTATGAATGTCAAGATAACACTAAGAAATATTAATTATACAGACACAATTTAAAAGTTTAGAGGAGTAGAAAGAATAATTTCAGTAATAGAAATAATGCAAAGATTTTACATTGGAGTAACAATAAAATTCAGTATTATCATATCTGTCAGAACTACGGTGCAAAGTATAATGACATAGATTTCCATGTATTTTATCAAAATAATTCAGTCATAACAAGTTTCAAATTGTTTTCAGTTTCAAATAGTATTTTTGGGATCAGACTGGAATCAGCTCTGTGGTCATTTTCTGTTTGGCCAATATAAAATTTTTTGATGCATTAATGTTAATATATGAATTGTGACACTCCGAGAAATAAGTACATGTGTACATGTTTTTATGATATACTAGTATATAGATTTTAACATTTCAAACTATCTGCAAAAAAATTATCAGAAAACAGCTAACACTGTTTAATAAATAGTGTTACTTCATAAATTTTAGCTGGTTTGTTTTCATGTTGTATTATTCACTCATTTTATAATACTCCATAAAATTTAAAGTATCATACAAATTCATCCATTTTCATTATTCAAATATAAATGAACCTTTAATGGACTCCAAAATGCCAATCCTGTATGGGGAAGGAGTGACAGTACTTCATATTTAAGAAATTACTCACCTTAAATTTCATACTACTAAGTTTATATAATAAATCATTCATTTGGTCCCTGATAATTGCCCATGTTATTTTGTTTTCACTTTGTGCTGTACTTTCTATTGAGTGTTTAGCCATGTCATAAAATCCTATTATGTTCTTCAACATGCCTACTGTTTTGTAAAATGGACAAAATCTGAAAGAAAATAAACAAGCAATAAGATCATTGTATAATATAAACTAACTAGAGAATGTGTCTATAAGACAAGGATGCCCCGCCGACAAACTTATTGCAATAGATAACCTAAGCCAATCAGGTATAAAAATTAGTTTTTAGCCACTGAATTGTGATGGTATCATCAAGAAGTACTGCTACAGATGATTATTCAATAACTATTGTTTAAGTTATTATTTGGTTTAACACTTAGTTGTTAATAAATTGGCTCAATGCAAAAAAGCATAAAAATGTAGGTCAAATTGAACATATTGTCTAAGAATTGGGTAGTTCTCACCAAAACGAGTCATTTCATGAAACATCATGATGATATGTTGTGTAGTAGTTTAGAAATTGACCTTAAACACAAATTTTACCAAAAGTCACTCAAGCATAAAATGTAGGTCAATGACACTCTATTGTCCTCGATTTGGATAGCACCCATCAAGGTGATTTGTTTGATGCAACACCATTGTGATAGCATATTTAGTTGTTGAAAAATTGACTTAAATGCAAAATTAAACAAAAGTCACTCAAGCATAAAATATAGGTCAAAGCCATTTAATTCTTGACACTTTGGGTAGTACTCATCAAGGTGATTTATTTGATGAGATATCCTTGTGGTATGATGTATAGTTGCTGAGAAATGGACTTAAATGAAAAATTTAACAAAAGTCACTCAAGCACAAAATATAGGTCAAAGTCACTTAAATGTCAATGGTTTTGGTAGTACTCATCAAGGTGATAAATTTGATGAAACATCATTGTTGTACGAGTAGTAGCTGTTGAGAAATGGACTTAAACGCAAAATTTAACAAAAGTCATTCAAGCATAAAATGTATGTCATGGATCCCTAATTGTTGTTGAATCTGGTAGTACTAATCAAGGTGCATGTATTGATGTAATATTATTAAAATATTATAAGAGGTTACCAAATTATGGACCTAAACGCAAAACTTAACATCGGGACCTATGTAAGGACGTACTGACGGATGTACGTACAGACGGACAAGGGTAAATCTATATGCCCCTTCCACTTCGTGGTGGGGCATAAAAATAGCTTTTCCCCTCAAGTTTGCAATGTTTATATATTGTTTTTCCATTGATATGCAATAATTTTCTTTGTAAACTGTACTTTTCACTCATATTCTCCAAAAATAGATTACAGAGTTAGTACAGGCAGCATGTGATCCAAATATAGCCAAAAAGAAGCACTATTCTAAACCCAGAAGCACATGTGATTTTTTTTTGTTCCGAGCCTTCTGCTATTTCTTTGCAAGATACTTTACAAAACATAAAGGTTTCTCAGCATGTATTCTTACATATTTTTTTTCATTTTTGTGCCACCTGCTATACGCAGAGTCGACACATAGGGATTACTTATCTTACGTCTCCCTATGTTGCCGTCTGTTGGTTTTTAATTTGCAACTCCTTCAAAACTACTAGTCCGATTCCAACCAAACTTTCAGGATATGTTGTTCACTTGGTGTAGTTGTGGACCTGATATTTGGAATTTGGATTTTACAGGTTTTAGATGTTTACGAGGCCAAAATTGCTCATTTGTGAGTCTGTTGGTTTTTCTTCTGCAACTCCTTCAAAACTGCTAGTCCAATTCCAACCAAACTTTCAGGATATGTTGTTCACCTGGTGTAGATCTGCACATGATACTTAGAATTTTGATTTAACAGATTTTAAAGGTTTACAGAGCCAAAATTGTCGGTTCTTGAATCCGCAACTCCATCAAAACTGCTAGTCCAATTCCAACCCATTTTCAGGAAATGTTTTTCTCATGGTGAAGATGCGCACCCAATACTTAAGAATTTTGATTTTACATATTTTAGAGGTTCACCGAGCCAAACTTGCTCATTTGTTATTCTGGTTAGTTACTCCTCCACGCCATCATAGCTTTAAGTTAGATTCCAACCAAACTTGCAGGATATGTTGTTAACTTGATCTTGTTGTGCATCTGATTATTTTGATTTTACAGATTTTAGAGGTTCACTCAGCCAAAGTAGCTCATTCGTTAATTTAGTTTGTTAATGTGGTACTCTTTCAAAACTAAGTCTATTCCAACCAACCTTTCAGAATAAGTTGATCACTTGATTTAATTGTGCACCTGATATTTAAGATTTTGATTATACAAATTTTAGAGGTTGACTTGGCCAAAAATGGCTCCTCTGTAGTGCAGGCGACACAAGTGTTCCATGGAACACCCATCAATTTTTTCATCTGAAGTGATAAAAAAAATATTTATACCGAGATAGAGAGAGAGAAACTTTAATATCACCTAAAGGTAATTGTTGTTCTTCATCATGAAGTCACTGTATATCATCAGCATAATTAATAGTATAGTATTTTGAAAAATGTATGAAGAATTCAGTTCTCTTTGTTTTTTGCATATCACTAGAAACACAAAATCTCTAATTTTACTGGTAAAATATCTAATTTTATAGAAAATCTCTAATAATTAGATATTTGACCTGTAAAATTAGATATTTCCTGTAAAATTAGTATACTGACTCAATCAAATTAGATATTGATGCTGTTAAATTAGAGAATTTAACTATAAAATTAGTGATTTCATTTAAAATAATAAGATATTTTACCGGTAAAATTAGGGATATCCTCTTAAATTTGGGATGTTTCTATTAAATTAGAGATGTTCCCATAAAATTAAAGACTTTCCTGTTAACTTAGAGATTTTGCTGTTAAATGAGATTTTACCTGTAAAATTAGAGAATTTGTTTTTCTAGAGTACATGTATGTGACCTTTAATATAACCTTGCAATATTGAAACATATAAGACTGTCATCGATTTTGATAAATTTGATCTTCCAATGTATATAAAAATGCTTGTGGTTAAATTTGAATATTAAGACCCAGCCAATGGTTAAATTTCAAATTACCATATACCCACCGTGAATTATTTCTTAAAAAAAACATTTTCAATTATACATGGTAGTTTCAGCCTACATTTTCAAGCACTTTCTAAGAATTCATGCACATCAGACAACAATAAATATTATTACATTAATATTTAATTCAATCTAATCTAAAAATAGTCACTCAATATTTACCTATCGTAAGGAGTGTAACCATTCTGTTGTAAGAAATCATCTTTAATTAATTTGGCAACTTCTAATGTGATTTTGTCAGCTTCAGCTAAAGATGCCTGAATATCAATAAAATACAAATAAATCTTTAATACAACAAAAATTTGATATTTGTAGATAAATTTGATGAATTGATATGGTGATTTTTCTTTTGTTTTGTCTGCAACTGATCTCACCCATGGTTTTTTATTGGGTCCGTGTTGTTCATCTTTAAATGTGTGTGTTTTCATTTTTCTTTTCTGTGTCATACTAATGTTATGTCTTTGTTTTTCTGATGTTGTCATTGTTCTGGGATTATTCCCCACTTGTGGTTTGTTTATTTCCCAATATTTACCTCCCTTTTCAGGTAGTGTAACTTCGGGACATCTGCAGACTTCCATTTCAAAATGAACGATAAAGTTAGAGATGTCCGAAGATGGAAGGGATTTTCCGTATCGTTTCACAATATCACACGTTGTGGATATGATACATCCATTCCAAATAATTTGTATTATTATTTGGGGAAAATGCAAAACTTTATGCATTTCCGGGCTGACGCATTGCTTTAAGAAATTAAGGGATTCCAATATTTCACTCGGATTACTCAATCTCCTTCGATAGGCATTAGAAGGTAAATTACAAGTGTTTCGAACTCACACCTCCTAAAAAGAGACGCAACTCTGTTGAAACATACAAATTATGTCCTGCATCCAGTATTCGGAAAAGAGGGAATTCGTTTTTAGACTGATGGTTCAGTTCTCATTTCCTTTCTTGTACTGAATGACATAATTCCTCAGATGTAAATTTCATATAAAAACTTTTAAATCTCATTCATATTTATCTAATTTTTCTCACCTTTCCTACCAGCTGTACAATTTCTGACAATTCTTCTTCCTCTTGTAAAATTTCTTTACACTGAAAAATTTTATTAATAAATTAAAATAATTGAACAATACAAAATCATTATTTATAATTTCAGCACTACTTTACAATGATGATCATTATACTTTTAAAATCAATACCATTTCATGATACATAGCTCTGCCCTTAATATCTCATTGGTTTTCCTGGATTTACAATCACCTGTATGCAGTTTTGTTCCAGCATTTTTCTGTGTCAAATGTGGTTTTTATTATCATGCTTATGATCATAGTATCATAAATGCCAATGAGTGATTAAAATCTGTATATAGCAGTGAAAAATTGAAATAAATATGGTAATTAACCTTGAATTACATTGAATGATTTCACTCTAGGAATTCAGTGTTCAGAAGTATAAAAAGTCATCCAACCCCCATACTTTTTTTTAGAACAGCCTTTAGAATTAATAAAACACAAAACTGTGACAATATGTGCATGAGACTTGCATATAACTAGAGGCTCAGAAACTGAGCCTGGATCGCTCACTTGACAAAAACCTTACAGCATGTGACGAAAGTCATGTTTATCCCATAAGATCTTGTGTTAAAATATGTTCTTTATTGATTGAATTTGCTTTAGTGGCTTCAGAGGAGAAGATGAAAATGTAGGGCAAATGTTAAACTACATGTATGTTCTGTGGTGGCAGCCATGTTTTTAGTTGAATCAGAACAAGTTGAGCAATCTTTGTAAAAGATGTTCCATACATACAGGGGTCTCCTGTTTTTTTTTTTACATCATTTCAGTACAGTTAAGTTGAATTTACTTCAAAAATTTCAGAGCAGATGATGAAAATCATGTTTTTCCCAAAGGCATAGGGTCCAATGTTAAAACTAAGATCCGCGCTTGCAGCCTTGTTTTTCATTGAATCTGAATGAAATGTGCAATCTTTGCAAAGGACCTGTAAAGTTTGGTTGAATTTCCTTCAGTGGTTTTAAAGGAGAAGATCAAAATGTGAATTTCCCATAGGGCCAATGTTAAACTATGTTCCATGCTAGCGGCAAACATAAAACATGTCAAACATAAAATCAGCATTCTTTGTAAAAAAAACTTCCATACATAATTTCAGTACAGTTTTGTTAAATTTGCTTCAATAGTTTCATAGTAGATGTTGAAAATGATGCTTTTCCCATATGGTTCAATATCAAAAATCAGCGCTGGTGGCCATATTTTTTATCAAATCGGAACGAAATGTGCAATCTTTGTGAAGGACCTTCCATACATCATTCCTGTAAAGTTTTGTTGAATTTACTTCAGTGGTTTCAGAGGAAAAGATGAAAATGTGAATTTCCAATACGGCCGATGTTAAAATCCGTCCAAGCTGACAACCATGTTTTCTGTCAAATCGGAATAAAATGAGCATTCTTTGTAAAGAACTTCCATACATCATTTCAGTGCAGTTTCGTCAAATTTGCTTTCATAGTTTCAGATGATGCTTTTCCCATAGGTTCCAATGTTAAATCTAAGATCCCCACTGACTGCCATGTTTTTTATCAAATCGAAATGATATGGGCAATCTTTGTGAAGGACCTTCCATACATCATTCCAGTATAGTTTGGTTTAATTGGCTTCAATGGTTTCAGAGGAAAATGTGAAAAGTTAACACCGAACAACAGACACCAGATGACGGATGCAAAGTGATAGCAATAGCTTATACTGATCCTTTGGTCGGGTGAGCTAAAAAGGCATTACTGAACAGAATTCTTGAGAGTTTATGTTTGATTAGTTTAATTACAGTGAAGACAAAGAACAATTACTACATTACTAACCTTCTTTCTAAGTGGTACAAAATCCTGGAAATTTTTGTCATAAAATTCATCTAATGCTCTTGTGTATTTACTGTGACTAATCAACCAATTAATTGACGGGAAATGTTTACGTTGGGCAAGCTTCTTATCCAAACCCCAAAACACCTGGACAATACTAAGTGTAGCAGAAGTTACTGGATCTGAGAAATCACCTCCAGGTGGAGACACACTATAAATATAATATAAAATCACATAATTTAGACACACAAGAAAATGTTTGAAATGTCAAAACTTGGAAAATTCAAATATGCTAACGTATGTATGAATAAGCATGTAATTCTACTATGAACTCTTCAAATATCTCTAGTCATCTATATCACCCTATACCAATCTTTCTGAAAACATGGACAAAAATAATAGTCACAAATTATTTTCTAGACCGTTTCCATGTAATAACAAGCTAGTGAGAAAACTACCAAATACTGTGGATGTACTTTTATTCGTGGACATCAATTTTTGTGGATTTAATGAAAATTACTATTTCGTGGGCACTTAAATTCGTGGTTTCAAATTCTATGCATTTAAACTCTATGGACAAAATGCATTTCGTTGGGAACTTTATTTCGTGGTTTAAGCGAACCACGAAATCCACGAAAATTGGAACCCAACGAACAATAGTACTTTCACAGTATGCAGAATATCTTTATCATGTTTATTAGTTATTGGTTGAACTGGTTCCTACTGATAATAAACATTTATATTAAGACAAGAAGGGGTATTTGTTATAAATACAAGTTAAAAATTTTCCAAGCCTAAAGGGTGAAGGAAATTAAAACCCAACGTTCATTAAATATCGGCTTAATTACACCAAATGTCTCCATTATAAAAACACACAGATGACTCTTGGACAAATACCACAAGCATCTGAGTGAAGAGTAAATGGCAAATACCATCCAAAAAGTACTACAGTCACCAAACAATCAAAATACAGCTTACTTATGTTAGGTGTGACATCTTTGTCGGTTTATACATTCCTTTTCTTTGTCTTGTTTTATTTGTTTGTTTTGTTTTTTTGTTTTTTTTTTATTTATAGATAACTTTTGTAATTATTATTCCAAATATATGCAAAGTATCAATTTGGAATTTTTTTTAACATGTTTGCAATTCTTTACACCTTATTTAGTAAACAATACTTCAAGTTGATTTGATTTAATGATCAAACGAAATTATAATTAGTCCACTTACGCTCCTACAATACTGACACTGCCCTCTCTGGATGGATTACCAATACATTTTACTCGACCAGCTCTTTCATAGAAGGAAGCTAATCTGGCTGCAAGGTAGGCTGGGTAGCCAGAGTCGGCAGGCATTTCAGCCAAACGACCCGAGATTTCTCTCAAAGCTTCAGCCCATCTAGATGTGGAGTCAGCCATCATAGATACATTGTAACCCATATCTCTGAAGTATTCTGATAATGTAATACCTATACAAGAAAATAAATTAGCGAAATCAGATAGTCTTACATCCACAGGAAAGCTTCAGAACATCTTACCAGAGATAATTTTCAAACAGAGTATGAGGTGATACTTTCTAGTCTTGAATTTTTATTTACCAAATATTTGTGATAAATGAGGTCTTCAGAAGATTGGTCAGAAGTGTGATGTTGTGTTCATTGTTAATGGTTATTAATTGAAAACATTGCTGAAAATTTTATTTACTTTTTTATCTGTTAAAGCTACAAAAGGTCAGCCAACGTCGATCACGTCTGCTAGCATAATGAGCAAGGGAATACATTGTAGCATGTACATGCTTTAATCTTTAAGGACTTATTATTTAGAAAAGGTGCGGTGAATCAACTGTTTTATCCATGGATTACATATCCAACCAACTTATTTTATCCCAAGAGAAAGAGATATGAATATCTTGTTTAGCAAATGTAAGATCAGTACCTAGTTTTCAATCAGTTCAGGGGGAAAATGCCACTGGCTCAAGTAAGAATAAGGTGTATAATACTACATGGAACTCGCATGATACATAAAGTTGCATCACTACACTGTGAAATATTTCGTCAAGGATTTCTCATCTTGTGTATGTAGTAATGATTTGATACTTGGTCTGAAGCTTTGGTATGATAAGTTGTACCGTGCCTCCCCTTTTCAAGTGTGTGACTCATCTACTTCCTGTTTGCAGATATATATCTGGCCGAGGGCATCCTTATACCATGGACACAATTTCTTTTATATTTGTAAAATGTTAGATAAACATAGAACTGATTCAATAAATCTGTCCCTACTAAATATTTGCGACATTTATAGGTTTTATCAGTTTCTGTGTTAAACAAACACATGGGGATTATATGTGAAAGGAAAAAGACTAACACTGTGCAGATTCAAACACACTGTTGAATTTTGTCATCTTTTTACAAAGAAACTGTCAGTCATTGTATTAAGAATAATCAACAAATCAGTCAGAACATCATGCCATTTGACCCTGTCAATAAAGTCTGGCAGGGACACATACATCAGTCAGGTGTGCAACTTAAATAAGTTATCACCAAAATCACTTAAATGAGTTACTATGAGTTACTGACATTTTTACGTAACTAATACCAGTTATGAAGCAATAACCTATAAGAGTTACTGTTTTGTTAATCAAGGGACATTACTCTGTTGATAACTTCATTCAGTTATTGAAGTCTTTTTTACATTATATTCAGTTTTTTTTCAAATTCTTACTTTTTGGTCATAGTTAAGTCTATCATTACACATGTATTAAGTAGTTCAAATTGACCTCAATCTAATGATGGCCTGTCAAATTGAATTTGATGAACCATTTCAAAGATAATTGGGATTTAATTTCCCAAGGGTCCAATCTTTATGGGGATTCACACATGTATTTCCTCTCTTTGCACATTTCTAATTGATAGGTAATTACACAGTTAAGATTCCAAATCATAGGGGAAAACCTATTGTTTGTTTGAGAAAAATCTATATCATAAAGACATTTGTAATCAAAGTTGGACATTTTCAAGAAATCAACATTTGATAACTTAAATCGGTTATCGCTGAAAATACATGATCATTCGATTCAGTTACACAAAAGCACTTAATTTGATAACTTGAATAGGTTACACCCCTGATTGTACATTGTATATCGAACTGACCCCATCATAAACAAGAGAAGTGATGGTACAACATTCTTTAACATGTATCAGCTGGCGAATGATTTGATTTATACAGGTCATTCAATCGACTCTACCTGACACAAGATGTTGTATATTTAATATATATTTACATACCCATGTATATAGAAGCCTCTCTGGCAGCTACAGGCATGTTAGATGTGTTAGCCACTAATTATGATATACATACCAGT
>MJUU01056286.1:41790-58854 GCA_002080025.1 Modiolus philippinarum
ATGTTAGATGTGTTAGCCACTAATTATGATATACATACCAGTATAAATAGAAGCCTCTCTGGCAGCTACAGGCATGTTAGATGTGTTAGCCACTAATTATGATATACATACCAGTATAAATAGAGGCCTCTCTGGCAGCTACAGGCATGTTAGATGTGTTAGCCACTAATGCTGTTCTCTTCATTATACTTTCTGGTTTGCCTTCTACTTCCATAGTTAACTACAAAACATATTTTTTTTATGAATTACAAATGTTACTGTTGACTTATATCCTTTGGCAATACACATATTGGATCTCTGCACCCAAGTTGCTCAAGTGTATAATGTAGTGCAAATGTCACATATCTGACCATGCATTGGGTTGTACTATATAAACTTCATTGTATGATAATATAAAGTTTAAGAAAAATGAACATGGAAATAAAATTTAATTGAAACCTTGAAGCACAAAATGAAGTTTAAAGCCATTTGGTTGTCCATGACTATGTTTGTACTTTACATAATGAAAACTTAACAACAAATTTACGTTAATATATGTATTTTTTATACCTCAGGGAAATCTCTCAATACTTCTGACATTTCATTTCCTCTCTCTCCACATCCTACATAGATGATGACATCACTGTTACTATATTTAGACAATGATTGTGAGATTACAGTTTTACCACACCCAAAGGCTCCTGGGATAGCTGTTGTTCCTCCCTGTACACATCTAAAATATATGCATGTTGAAATATATAGATATAAAATGAATCAAATCTTAGGACCTTATTACATCTAAACTACATGTAAATCATACTATATCCAGGCTAACTAAGTGGTTTATGCTCAAACATCCATTTTTCATATTTTATTTTCTTAAAAAGAAATGATTTCTTATTGTAATCAAATTATCAAAAAAGTCTAAATCTCCTATCCATGTTTTGATAACATCTACATTTTTAAAGAAATAACTGAGTTTTGAAAAGGGCCTGTGCAGTCCTTTTAAAATCATTAAAGTATAATTTTTGACAAAACCTAAATCTGTATGGTTCGCTATAAAATTATTACCCATAGTCACTTGACTTTCCAAAAATTATTCAATTTTCCTATATTTGGAACAATTTCAATAACAAAATCCACTACAGTTTTTGTCATTCACATCAGTCTTCTCTAATTCTAACCCAATTTGTAATAATTCATTGAACCCATATATAAAGCTATATCTGTGAAACAATTGACATGAACTGATACAGGTCAGTCATAAGTCATAATGGGTAATTAACATCTAGTACTTTTTGTTTATAGCATATATTTCTGTATCATACATATAGGCCATACCTACATGTTACATATGACACTTACCTCTAGGGATCTTCAAACATCATTGCTTTTCTGTTTTGAAATTGAAAATTTCCTGTAAATTTTCTGTTACAGGAAGTACACATGTATTTTATATTAAGGCCCTATTTGAACAGCTACAAAACTTACGGGAAAAGAGCATCCAGCACTCTCTGTCCTGTTAACAGTGGATAATTTCCAGCTAACTTTTCTGTGACAGGACGTACTGTACGTACAGGCCATACTTGTAACATGGTATATTTAGATTTCTCTCCATCAAATTCAGCTTCTAAAATAACATCCTGTAAATAGATAACAGAACAACAATGTATAATTAGTATTTTTTCACTCATGAGTTGTTTTTTAAACCATACAAACTGCTCTAGAATCTCCCAAAATAATGTCATATAAATATTATTGACAGTCTTAAGATGTAGAGCTCTAGATATAATATTTCAGTGATTTTCCTACTTATTATCAATAGGATCCTGTCTTATGCTATCAGATTTTTTTTTGTAAATGGGGAAACAATTGCAACAGATTTAACCTATAAAACTTGAGCAAAATTTCTAATACAAAATACAACATGTACAAATGAGCAAGAAATTTCACAAAACTAAGCTCCTAAAATTTTTGCAGGACTTGAGAATTCAGGTATCGTGTTGTCTTTCATTTTCTTATTTTGAAATACCATAATACCATAATACACCTGTTTCTGAGCACTAGTATCATTACTTACATTTACATCATAACATCCAGGTTCTGCTATCCATGTGACCTTGCCCTTTGCTCCTGGAGGCAACATTATTTTGTGTTTGACAAGGATGTTTTCATATACAACACCATAAATATCACCACCAGTAATGTGACTACCAATCTGAAAATATTGAATAAATGTTTCATTCCTGACAAACATGTAAATGTATATAACTAGAGAGTTGTGCAAAATCTCTTGTGGTGCAATTTTTTATAAATATTTATTTTAAGCCATGTACACTATTTTAGAGCAACATTCTATCAGGAAAGTATTAAATTCAAGGTGAAATGTCTCAAAATTCTAATACGAGTATGAGATAGATTGGTCATCCATTCACTGATATCTGATGACTGGCGATAGAACTCTTATCCTTTGGGAAAACCCATCCCCAAATATATTTTTTAATAAAAAAGGCACATATGCAAAACATGATTGTTTCCATCACATTTTGGTGGTTAATTTTTCGAACAAACTATCAAAACTTGACCCATACTGATGATTCTTATTGTCCCTTGTCTATGACTTTAATGGTCTACCTTTTCCTATTGTTTAACCAATTTAGCAATTTCATTAAGCTGTAGATGTGATAAAGTTGTTCAATACCAATAGGTACAGATCAACATATATTGTGAAAAAAGTTTGGAGACTTGCTATTGTTAACTAATCTTAACAATGATGGTATTTTGTCCAACAATACTATTGTATAAAAATCTGTAATGGCCTGGGGAGGTTTTACCTTGATCTGTTGATGAAAATAGGAACTATATAGAGTTTATGTAGTCAGTTTAAAAAACATACTAGATGAATCTATTACAAAATACACCGTTGAAGGAATAAATATTGCTTTATGCATAATGTAAAGGTATTTTAATTTTCTTACATAAATTGAAAACTTATTTTAGTGAGTAGATATGTCTATGTTATATTACATGTAAAGGTAACACTTTTTCAAGGTAAAACCTCCCCAGGCCATTACAGATTGATATACAATAGTATTGTTGGACAATTCAAAAGAACCATCATTGTTTAGATAAGTTAACAATAGCAGGTCTCCAAAATTTTTTCACAATATATGTTGATCTGTACCTATTGGCATTGAACAACTTTATCACATCTACAGCTTAATGAAATTGCTAAATTGGTTAAACAATAGAGACAAGTAGACCGTTAAGGTAATAGACAAGGGACAATAATTAATTTTTTTTCTAAAATTGATTGTTAAGTGTTTTGAACATTGCAAGATGAGATTTCAGCATATACTGTATTCTTCAATCTAATGACTACATAATCTAAATGTAATGTCCTGTTTGTAAGCAGCATTGATTAGAAATTAAATTGAGATTAAGGAAGAATAAATACATTTCTACATGTAAGGATTTCATTGTTGTCTTGTACATTTCCTGATAAACACATGCAATATGTTTCAGCTCATTGAAGGATTTAAGTGCTGAAAGCACTACAATTTGATTGTAAATTGGGCCAAATTTCCCTATTAGAATCAAATTAACCATGTCTGCCAAGTATTTTAGTGTCATTTTAGTCATGTTTGTTTTTGCTGATGCTTGGGATAAAATACCTGCAAAAACAACATAAGCCAAAACCAATATGACAAAAAATTATGTCAGCTGGGTATGGTTTATTTCTTTAGTAACTAAGATTGCTCTGTATGTAATAGACCTGACTGATAAAAGAAGTTATATGAAAGACTTTTGCTTGAAGTCAACAATAGTCAATACACAGAAAACAAATATTCCTCAAGATTAGATAATTCATAAATACATTCATAAATACAGTTCTAGTGCTGCTGATGAGGAATAAATTTCCGAAATGGTCATACAGCTCATTAAAATTATTGCAGTTGGAGTTAACATATGTGTTATGGTATCATGTTCATTTACTCCATATCCTTTCGTAAAATATATAATTTTTATGTATTATCTTATTCTGATAAATCTTACATTGCAAAACTTATTTCCATGATCTAAAGACTTACTCGTATATTTCCTTGAGGTTCAAACTCCCATTTTTTACTCCGGTCTAATGCAGGAGTGTTTATACCTTTTGGTATATATATACTCTGCGTTATATCACAAATATCTGCTAGAGGTCTCTGAATACCTACAAAATAAAAATCAATTGTATTTAAGTTTATGGTCAGATGTTACTTCACAGAAAGTGGTTATTTTTTTCTAATGCATAATCTTGATAATTTTTGCTTTATTCAGGGATTATCTTAATTACATTTTTATATGAAAACTGCATACAAAATATATCTCATATGAGATGTTAAAAAAGGGCAGAGAAAAGGGTGTTTTGTACTGAATATCAAGTCAATTTCTCATTCTATATAAGAATCACAACATCTCTAGTAAATGAGCCATGAATCAGTGTCACGCCACCTTAACATATCAACTATAAACATGTTCCTTTATTAAGGGACCACTAAAAGCTTGCCTACCAATATTAGTTCATTCTCTTTATCAAAAGCTGGAAATCTCTTTTTTTTCATTTTTACACATGTCATGTTGTTTATTTGAAGTTATTATTATGATTTATCACAGTTTCTCAATTCTAATGTATATGTATGCAAATGTTGTACTCACCATCAAAAATACTACCCATAATTCCTGGACCTAATTCTACAGATAAAGGCTTTCCTGTTCTCAGTACAGGATCTCCGACTGTTACACCAGCTGTTTGTGGGTTAAGGTTATTTCAGTGATTGTAATATGAACATGTCAGAAATAATTAGAGACAAATACAGTCTTGTCCATTAGGCACTAGTCCGATGAGACTAGTAAATTTGAATTCGGACTAGTAAATTTTTTCAACCACTAGGTTGACAGGACTAGCAAGAATTTTTTGTTGCAGAAATTTTATATTGCATTTTCTGGACAACATGCTATTTGCAATTGCCTTTCATCATGATAAAATTTTTCTTTTTTTTTCGGACTAGTAAAATGGGATTCTGACTAGTAAATCTGTTACCTCAACTAGCCCGAAGGACTTGTTATGAAAATAGTTTTTGGCGCAGACTGCAAATATATATTTTGTAAATAGTAAAAAAAGTCAAATTCTGGAATGCAGCATTTTTTAAGAATAAAATTCAAGACTGATCAGTCAATGGGGAGAAACTAATTTGTAACACCACATAAAACTAAAAAAAAAATTGAGCAAAGCTCACTATTATAAGGCTACCTCTTCCCCATTTGATTGCAGAAATGCTTGATTTTTTTATATACATGTAAGCTTAAATCTTTATTCAGATCAAAATCTAAATGAAACTACATATTCAATTATCTCCTTTTGTGGTGTCAGACATATTATATTCCTTCATGCATACAGTGTCTTTTCTTTCTGTTCATTTTCATTAAAATCCTTCAACCAGATTTCGAGGTGTTTTGCTTATGAGGTCATATTTATATAAAGAATCAATTGAAGTCTGTCACATTATCTCCCCTTTGAGGTGTCAGACTATAATTACTGTAAATTTTTTTATGCCATTTATTTTCACGAATAATTTGATGTAACTGGGTAAGCTCTAATGCAATTCATGACTGTATGAAGTGAAATTTATGTTGAAAACCACTTAAATAAAAGAAAATGTGTCCATGGGACACAGATTCCTCCGCCAGCAAACAGGAAGCAGATGAGTGACAGACTTAAGAGGAGACAGGGTACAACTCATTACACTTAAGCTTCATTACTAAATACACAAACTGAGAAATCCTTGACAAAAATTTTCAGATGTAAGTACATACAAATGGACAAGAACTTAAATAATAACCCTTTCGCCTAATGGCAGGGACATTAAAAAGATAATGAAAAATTTTCCAGCCTACGGTATATTCATATATCTGCATTTAGTGACCTTTTGTGAAGATTTTCATCAAAATTCTTTCATATGAGGAGTTGTGCTTACAGAAAGTATAGACAGAAAGAGGAATAGATAGACAGACAGACAGACAGACACTGAGGGTTGTTCCTATCACCTTTAACTTGGTGATTTGCACTTTGTATTCAAAAAGAGTATGCACACAATAATGGTGCACATCCAAGAAAATCTAATAGTTGCTACCTAACTGGCGATCTATTTTTGCGATTGCCAACAAAATATGCAAGTTGGCAAATTTTTCTGGAAACAGAAATTCAGGTGCCCAGAACCCCTCCTGAACAGCTGATATAAAATTGTAAATTTGTTATTTCAAAGTTAAAATCCAGTGCAAGTTATTTTCTATTTATGTTTATTTCTAGATTGTACTGGTATTAATAATGACTAAAAGATGACAATATACAACCCAATATTAAGTTTACCAGAAGAAACATGGCAGAAAGTCATTGTTTTTAACTAAATTACAGCACTAATGTTATTGTTATAAAAAGATACATGTATCCTCGTACACCTGGATAGTTGCCATGTCTCCTTCCAATCTGATGATTTCTCCTACCAACTCGGAATGTCCAACTCTGACCAATTCGTACATAGCTGCTCCTGCCATGTTCTGTGCCACAACCACTGAAAAATAAAACATTTATTATAAATTAATTTATATATCATATCTTACTTTCTATCCATGCAGGATGTATTCTACTGATTACAACAGAATAATACATTTGTATGTGTCATTTGTTTAATTACTAGTAAGAACTAAACACATGGTTTTTTTTATTCTTACAAACAGACAGACAAAAAAAAACAAATATAAGCCGGACTTTTCATCCTCGGCATAAAACAGGTGTTACTGGTCTCTTATACTGAGATGCACATCAACAAAAAAAACTTTACTGTACAATAGTAACAATGTGCACCTCTACTTACAAGTACATCGTACATTTTGTATAGTTGGTAAAAATTGCTCAAACTAGGCAAATGAATTTGTTTTACAAAGTTTCAAGTTTGTTGACTGATCATACTTGGCCAGGCAACCAGTTCTGGATTTTTTTATCCTTTGAACAATCATCATGATCATGTACAAATATTAATACAATCTTTAGTTTTAAATTTTTGAAATTGCAAGATTGTTATTTAGCAGTCATAAATCTTAGTAAGACATATGACTAATCATGCTAATAACGGCGTCTTCATTGTATCAATCTGCCATTTTTATCAAAAATTTGTTCATTTTGAAAGTTAACAAAATAAAGTATAAATTGTAAAGAAAGTTCAAAGGTATCTGAAATCTGTGTTCCTTACATTGCCTTATCCCATTTACAACATTTTATTAAAAAAGATGAACAAATCAGTTGCTGGACAGGCTGGGAAAACATATGTTATGTAAGGGAGATAAACTGATAAAAGAATTTTTATATCACTCCAGAAATTTTCTCTTATTTCAATGATGATCCAAAATTTTTATTGCTTACATATGTAAACAATGTAATGATTTCATAAAACAGAATATAGTCATTTTCCCTATCATTTCTATTTAAATTTTTTAACTGAAATGAAAAGTGACCCCAAAATTTTATTTTAGATTTTAAGAAATAAAAACAATTAACCAGTCAGGGGACCCAGTTCTGCAGCTGATTATAATCAGGCAACGAGCTGATTTTAACCATGTTTAATAAGAGTTATTTCCCCTTTTAAAACAGAAATTTGTAACATGTTTTCTTGATGTTACAAAGCAATGAATTCATTGTTCCAGAGATGAATTATTATTTCTGACAAGTAAGTAATACTTGTTTTTGAAAAACACTCTTAGAATAAAATAAAATGTTAATTATACAGGGTTGGCCGGGAAATACCAGTGGCGGTAATTCCCACTGGTAAATACCGGGAATTACCGTCCTGGGAAATACTGCTTATTTTCAAAAAGTGGGAAATACTGGGAAATATGAAAAAATACCAAAATCAAGTCCTTTTGACACAAAATACTCTCAACTATTTTTTTTTTTTATTTTATATCCTTTAAAATTGTGTTTGAAATACATTTAAATAATTTTTTAATTAAAAAACAGGCATGTTTTTCATTTTATTTTAAAATCTAGGTAGTCATGAAAACCTTCCTTCATGAATCAATTTGATGTATTGAAAAATTAAACATACCCAAGCCCATCATTGACATTTATGTTGTTTAAGTAATTAACATTTGACAAATTTCCATTGTTAATGAAATATTTATGACAAATACTAGTATCTTATTAAATTTTATTCTTATTTATAAAAACATTAATATTAAATTATTAAATTAAATATTATTAAATTATTTTCATTAAATAAATTATTATAAATTTTATTTATAAAAACATTAATACAAAGCAAATGCATTTCAAGGTATTACAATGATTATCATTAAATGGAGGTGACATTTAATACTGAAAATCCAAAGACCTTTATTGCTTTTAAATACTTATGTGGAATAGTCATATGATAATGGGAGAAAATGAATTTCCATATGTATACATCAATTAAGACATTTTTTGAAATTATGGATTTCCTTTGTTTGGGTTCTAGTGCTGCTGATGAGGAATAAATTTCAGAAATGGCCATACAGCTCATTAAAATTATTGCAGTTGGAGTAAACATATGTGTTATGGTCTCATGTTCATTTACTCCATATCCTTTCGTAAAATATCAATTAAGACATATTTGATCTTTTTGTTGCACTTTTTACTACATTGTTTTGAAGTTATATCATTTGACAGTATATTTCCCAGTATTGTCTGGGAATTACCAGTATTTCCCGGCAATTCCCAGTATTTCCCACCATCCTGGGAAATATGAGTATTTCCCGCTTTTTTTCCAACCCTGTTATTATAAGATAAAGAAGCCAAATTTAGTGAATTTTTAAGGCTTTATGTTGTTTGTTGCATTAAATTTTACAGAATTTTATGGTGTTGATAATAATTTTCCTTTAAAGAGCTATTGCCAACCAAGTAAATTTAGCTTTAAAATATTAAGTACATGGGGTTCAGACCCTCGTACATGACCTTTGAAAATTGATGACTTTCAGTAATAATCAGTTTGGTAGCTGTCCAGACAAATCAGGTGTACAGCTGATTTTCTTATTTTGCAAGGGACAGAAAAGCTCTACAACTGGTAATAGGGAAATTTTAATGCTAGAGAATAACTAATGAATAAACTTTGTGAAAAACCAGTTCATTAACTGATTAATGATAAGAACAATCAGGTGTACAGCTGATTTTCAATTTTCAAGAAAGGGAGACAACTCCTTTTTACTGTTGAATAATCAGCCACAGCACTGATAATTATAATCAGCTATGCAGCTGGATCCCTAGACTGTTAACTTTCAGTGCAAAAAAAAAATTGACATAATTCTATAGTATGGCATTAATACCCTGCAGACAACTAATAGTTTATTCTGTGTACATGTATTGAGTAAGACTTTGTCTCACATGTAGTCTGTGAAAGTACAATTGTTCGTGGGGATCAAACTTTCGTGGATTTGTGGTTTGCTAAAACAAAATTAAGTTCCCAACAAAATGCATTTTTTTCCCTACACTTGTAATGAACAAATCTCAAAACCACGAATTTAGTATCCATGAAATAGTGCTATTTTTGAAAACCAAGAAAATTGGTGTCCACGAATAAAAGTACTTCAACAGTATCAGGGCTTTCAACACTTTTAAAAGTAAGAGGCTCTCTGAGAAAAGTAGGCAGAGAACGCCAAGCGAAGCAAGGCCAACAAATTGTAGGCCGGGGGTGTGGGGGCCACCTAGGCCCCCAGAAGCCAAAGGGTTAACGGCGCAAAATCCTGCATTCTGGAAGTTTCCTGCCACATATTTTCAATTCCTGAAACTCCCATTTTTCATACATAATTTTTTGTTTTAAGACTCTTTTCCTGATCAAAATATATATAAATTGAATGTTTAGAATAAATATTACGTTACTTAAATATTGATGATGTAATATTACATTTTCTTTTGCCATTCATTAGCTGGTATTGGCTATGATATAAAGCATATCATTGATATGAACATAATGAAGAAAGGATAAACTTTCTTCCACATCTTAATATTTTTCTAAAGAAGAATAGTTCATAAACTGTTTATTGTTTTACATGTACCGACTTTTGAATAAATAATACTTGACAGTTGTCAATTCAGGTATACAGATTAGTGGTGCTCTCTTCCATTTACAAAACAAGTATTTGGAACTATCATGACTATATATGTACAACTCCAGATAAAGGGATTGTAGCAATAACTAGTTATGTTACATAAACCTTTTAACTATGTAAAATCTTAATTCCACAATGAGGTACTATGAGATCATAAGTAACAGTCCCAAACGGCAAAATAATTGTATTCCAACGTGTTCCAACTGTCAATTGAGTCCAACTTCCACTGGGACATGACTGAACAAAAGTCAAAATACGTTTTTTGTGTAAGCATTATACGCTTACATCACGGGAATATGTGAAAAATCAACTTTTTTTCTCTCTGGTCTAAAGAATTTCAATAAATAAATTATTATTATCCTTTAAAAAAAGTTTTCTTAAACGTTAAATAGATCTGGAAAAGCCAAGCGACCATAGATTGTCTTTACACAGGTATTTGTTACCGTAATTATATTATCAATGTATGGTCGACTGAAACATCCCTTGTGTGCATTTTTCAGTAGACCTAACAATGATAGTATAACTACGTAAGCACATCCCTGTGGTCTGCAGGTAGCAAGTTTCACTGACAGCGTTTGACATGTACGTTCCGCCATTTGCAACCCCGGACTGGTTTCCGAAAAATGTTGATATTATTGTACTCGTAGAACACAATGGTTACCAGAAGTCAGCTATCCAATGTAAAATGGAGACTCTTCCGTATGTTTGGCTTGCTTTGTTTACAAACTGAGGTCAAATTTATTCCCGGAAAGAAAATAAAGTGAAAATTACAGTTGCTGTATTTTTTGTATATTGGAAAAAGTAGCCGGCGGCCGAGGCACCAGAAGACGTCGAATTTCGGCGGCAACCGGCTTCTAATGAAAGCCCTGACAGTATACCTGGACCAGATACAGCAAACACATGTCCAAACATGGATTCTTTCTCTTCATCTCTGATTCTTGGTAGGCTGCTTTTAGCTCTCTCTAAACCACCAGCCTAACAAAAATAACATTAGTACTGAGACAAGCTGCAATGTTTTTACTGTTTGACAATTATACTTGAATTCATGTACACGTACTATGATAATTCAAAATTACGCAACACAGATTAGGACAAAACTGAAACATAGGTAATGAACAATCACGTGTTTATTTATATGTATTGTTGTATTATGACCCTTGTGGGCCCATTCTAATGGACAATAAAACATTTTTCTTCTTCTTCTTCATAGTTTGCCTTGTTATTGCATAACAGCAATAAAAATTTTTGTTTAATTATATCTGCCTGCCAATACAATAAACTTTTGATAATTTCCAATCAAAGTTTATGTTTAAGAATAGAATGAATAAATAATTAATGAGAATAGTACATGGCTTATTCCGTGCAGCATGTTTGTTTGTATTTTTTTCCAAGTTCATGTGTTGCAGTGTTGGAGGGTCATTCTTTGTTAAGTTCAGAGAAAACTGAAATATACATTGTACAAAATGTTGTATACAGTCTGCTCCGTTAGGCACTAGTCCGATGCCCGAGACTAGTAAATTTTAATTGCTAGTAAATTTTTTCAACCACTAGTCCGACAGGACTAAAAAGAATTTTTAGTTGCAGAAATTTTATATTCGGACTAGTTAATCTGTTACCTCAACTTGCCCAAAGGACTAGTTATGAAAAAAGTTTTTGGCGCAGACTGGTATAAGCAAATCTAATTTTTCATTCCTGGTATATTCACATTTTACTCCTCATACATCATGTACCGGTACATCCTTGCAGCCAATTCTTTGTCTAACCATCATTTATAATACTTTGAAAAATAAATAATTTAACTTTGAAATTTCTACATGATTTCCAATAAATACCTTATGTAAGAATGGTAGTTGTTAAGGACATATAGAAAGCAGCCACAGCCTGCTAAGCTCATGATCACCTTATAGTGCAGCATTGTCACATGTAAAAAATGTCAGTAAACAGGAATCTACTATACGATGTAATCATGCTTTTTAACAGGTTCAGTCATGTATAAAATGAAGTTCACAGACTGCATCCAACGCATTCACTGCAGCTACCATCCCAAAATGCATCATGCATACCAATGTGGTTGATGTGGGACATGTCAGTAAACAGGAATGGACTTCAACCAATCTACCTAACCAAGCCACTCATGTGTAAAATGTAGGTCACAGACAGCATTCAATGCATACATTGTTGTTGTCATCCCAAAATGCATCATACAAACCAATATGGTTGTTGTGGGACTTATCTGTAAGCAGCAATGGTTTTCAACCATTCTTCCTAACCGGACGTGGACACTAGGGCATCACATAAGAACCTCACTTCATAAGGTGAGCTAAAAACCACATCTTTTGACAATATGTTCACATTGCTAAGGCCTAAAAAAAATTCTGTGTTTCCGGTAACCCGACCGACCCTAATTTTTTCATTCCCTCTTCACAAAAAATAAAAAAAGTGACATCAACTGACCGACCCGGTTTTCGTTAACAGGTTTCCACGATATAACGCCATTAAATCTATTTAAACAGATAATTCTCTTTCGACAAGCTAAAAACCGTTCAAAACTGTCCCTCAACCGTACTTTGGAGGTTAAAATCCATGAAAATGGCCAAAGATTACTTCAAAACTACATTTGTATGTGACAGGCGCCATTTTGGCCTTATAAAAGTAATTGCGGATCGGATCGGAAAAATCACGTTAATTTTACGGATCAGGTTGGCGATGTACCAAATAAAACAAATAAAATTTTTTTAAAAATTCTGACCTACCGACCCCAATTTTTTTCAGTATGTTACCAGAAACACAGAATTTTTTTTATAGGCCTAATATCGTGCTAAATGCAAAATATGCAAACCAGATAACAAAAGGGGACAAACAGTGCTCAGGGAGTAAACAGACTGTTACCACATACGTCGTTTTCGAGATAATGATCTACTACGGGACAACATACTTATTTTAGCACTTTGTCACGTGATAATAGTGACGTTGCGGTGCTTGACGTCTTCCGCTTCGTACTGATTGTAAATAACAATATCTTGTTGGATAAGTTCCACTTATATAATGTTGTAAAAAGTGGTATTTTTTTCATTCTATTTTATTATGAAGCTTGAAGTTAAGAACTGCAGTAACATGACTGCACTGTCTGCAGGATAACACAACATTTTTATGTTTGGAAGTGAACTTCAATTTCGTGGCATTTGATGGTCGATTGAACTGGAAAAAAATCTTTAAAAAAGCTAAAAATAAAAATCATGTCATTCAGAACAAATACTCATCTTCACGGGGAAAGTAAAATTCCCTTGTGTAACAAATTAGGTAGGCTTTCTAAGGCGCATTGACGTTGTGTGTGTTGGAAATGCATTAAACCGGAAATGTGAGTGAACCTGAAAATGCCGGGAACGTCATAAAAGATGTTACGTCATTCCGGGAATGAAGGGATCTCGAAAACGACGTATTACAGAGAGGTCGCTCTAGAAGAGGTCCAAGTTCAAGGGATCTATATTCTGTAATTCACAAATTTTTTTCTGACATTTTGCCATGAACACAATTGTAAAACAAAAAATATCTACTTTATTTTTTACGATTGTGAATTTTGGGGCTATCATCACAGGTCATTGAGTCAGACTCTGTACTAGTGACGGTACTACTAGTCTAGACTCTACTGCAGTAGAGTGGGGAGAGCCGGCTTAAATTTGTTACAACCGAAACATAATTTTATTGAGCATTGCTGGTAAAGTATATGCAACGGTTTTAGTCATTCTCTTCTTGTAAAATGATTGAGGCGTCGTTTGTCAAACTAAAAGCAAATACTTACCATTTTTCTAAAACGATCGACAGTGAAATTATCATGTGATAATCGATGTGATGTACACAACTTCCGGTTGTTTTCATGAATTTGCAAATGCGGATCGTATTCATGAAAATCGAAGACGGAAAGTTCCTGTTTACTTACGGATCCTTGGCGACGAATAACCCTCTCTCACATACATGGAAAGTATTTTCCAAGTTTGGCTACTGGACAGAGTTACACTAATGACCTGAAATTTAAGGTCAGTTCAGAATTGATCGACCTGAAAATATCTTCCATGTAGGCCTTTTGGAAAACCCCAATAATTAATCCTATCAAAATCTAAAATTACGTGATAAACATTCTATGTAAGTTTCCATTTATTGGCGAACGGTATACTACTAAAAAGTGCCCACCGTAATGACAGTAAATAGACAGGTCGATGCAAAGCTATGGACCGGGAAACCCAAATATTGGTCAATGCAAAACTATGGACCGGGAAACCCAAATAATGGTCTTAACAAAGCTATGGACCGGGAAACCCAAATATTGGTCAGATCAAAGCTATGGACCGGGAAACCCAAATATTGGTCTGATCAAAGCTATGGACCGGGAAACCCAAATATTGGTCAATGCAAAGCTATGGACCGGGAAACCAAAATATTGGTCTGATCAAAGCTATGGACAGGGAACCCCAATAATATTGGTCTGATCAAAGCTATGGACCGGGAAACCCAAATATTGATCAGATCAAAGCTATGGACCGGGAAACCCAAATATTGGTCTGATCAAAGCTATGGACCGGGAAACCCAAATATTGGTCAGATCAAAGCTATGGACCGGGGTCAGATCAAAGCTATGGACCGGGAAGCTCAAATATTGGTCTGATCAAAGCTATGGACCGGGAAACCCAAATATTGGTCAATGCAAAGCTATTGACCGGGAAACCCAAATATTGGTCTGATCAAGGCTATGGACCGGGAAACCCAAATATTGATCAGATCAAAGCTATGGACCGGGAAACCCAAATATTGGTCTGATCAAAGCTATGGACCGGGAAAACCCAAATATTGGTCAGATCAAAGCTATGGACCGGGAAACCCAAATATTGGTCTGATCAAAGCTATGAACCGGGAAACCCAAATATTGGTCAGATCAGAGCTATGGACCGGGAAACCCAAATATTGGTCTGATCAAAGCTATGGACCGGGAAACCCAAATATTGGTCTGATCAAAGCTATGGACCGGGAAACCCAAATATTGGTCAGATCAAAGCTATGGACCGGGAAACCCAAATATTGGTCAGATCAAAGCTATGGACCAGGCCCAAATATTGGTCAATGTAAAGCTATGGACCGGGAAACACAAATATTGGTCAGATCAAAATCTAAGACAGGTTTAGTACTATGGCATTATGTGATAAAGACTCCCTGAAAGTTTCATTAAAGTAGGTGGGCTTGTAGATATAAAGGTCGGACAAAACGGACAAAAGCGGGGGTACAATAATGGTAAGAAATAGCAAAAATACAGTCAAAGCCAATAAAAGAACCAATAAAGAAACTATGATGTATTAATACTGTAACAATATCAGGTAAGAGAACACTCACAGATTTATGACCCCAAGTGTAAAAGCACTCGAAATATGCCTCATAAAATGTACCCGAGTTTGAATACACAATAGGGGAGCTTTAAATGACAAAAAATAGACCAACATCTAGGAACAGACTTTGAAGCTCAAAATCCAGAACAGGAGAACAGCTAGTGCTTTGTATAGAAATAACGGACAAAATGCTTCAGAATACTGATGAGCAGGCCATTTCATTTACCGCCTTGTGATGCCAACCCCCCTGTAGACTTTCAGCACCAATGATAATTTTCAAATTCGCCACAGAGACTGAGCATCAAAACCCAGCAGTTTTCTACGTTACGACCAATGACATATAAACTTAATTATGTCTCTAACGTGAACATACAGTTCTTGGACAGATTTCTGGTTTGTATGATTTATCGTTGCACAGAATTAAAAGATATCAAAAAATTGACCAAGTAGAATTTGAAACAGAAAGTAGTATTCCGACGGGTCTGAATTAATTATAAACAACTCCCACAATATGGCATGATCATTTCGAGATAAATTTTAGGAATACTATGATGGACGACCGACGGACACAGTAAAACGACATGCTCCTTCGGAGCGGGGTTATAAAAATAGGGTTGATGGTAATTACAAATCTAGATAAAGGCATTGAAGATCTTATGGCGGCTTTGAGTTGTTATAACTCCCCTTTGGGTCGTTGTCTCAATGACACATTCCCCGTTTCCTTTGTTTTTTTATATTTGTTCGAAATAGCTACCCATGATTATTTAATATTTCGATCAATAATTCGAGCAATGATACTAAAATAGAATTCGACTATAACCCTAACCCTAGCCATAACCCCTAACCTATTATTGTAGTATTCGATTATTCACTCAGTATTAGTGTTAATTTCCCTTTCCCGTATCGCTAACCTAAATTGCTATGATTATAATATGTTTTTGCAGTATGTCCTTAGTATTAGAGTTATTTTTCTTTCCCATAACCCTAACCCTAATCTCTCATCTTAATCATAACATTTAGCTGTAGTGTTGTTAGATAATCGGGACATAGTGACTGACATACCACGACTTACTCTTACCTATCCAACCCTTATGAAATCCTTGGGTGTCATCTATCAGGTCTGCGTTCATCTTCCTTTTCCATAACTGTAGCCAAAATTGCTAGGACAACGCTATATGATTGTAATTCTTCTAATATTTTCCCTTTCCTATAACGCTAACCTAAGTTGCTATGACTATTTTTATATGTTATTGTAGTACTTTTTATACTTATTTGGTTTGTGCTGAATCCTTGCCAAACCCTTACCCGGACGATACTTGCACTAACCCTAACCCTAACTTTAATCCTAACACTAACTAAAATCTTTGGCTGTAATGTATTAATTGGCAATAGTGACTGATATACCACGACTTACTTTAAACCACCCAAACTAACGAAATTCTTGGTGTGTCTTCTTTTAGGTCCGCGTTCAATGAGAGAGATAACGCATTGCAGTGTTCGGATTTGCCATACTTTTTTAGTTTGCTGTTTTTAT
>MJUU01056287.1:0-11467 GCA_002080025.1 Modiolus philippinarum
GGCCCAGGTGAGCGATACAGGCTCTTGAGAGCCTCTTGTTTTTCTGTAACTAAAACACATAAATTCATCATATTTGATATATTGTTACATCTATGTGGGTGCATGCCAGTCTGAAACCTCTCATATAACCTTGACCTCAATTTCATGGCTCATTGACTTTGAACATTTCTTTACTTTTATACTTATTTCTTTGTAGGTATAATACCTAGAGTCATCATATTTAGTCTATTGCTACATCTAAGTGGGCACATGCCAGTCTGGCACCTGTCATGTAGCCTTGACCTCAATTTCATGGTTCACTGACTTTGATCATTTCTCTGTAACTAGAACACTTACAGGCATCATATTTTGTCTAATGCTACTTCTAGGTAGGCTCATGCCAGTCTGACACATGTCATGTAGCCTTGACCTCAATTTCATGGTTCATTGACTTTGATCGTTTCTCTTCAACTGGAACACTTACAGGCAACAAATTTTGTCTAAAGCGACATCTAGGAAAGCACATGCCAGTCTGACTTCTCTCATTTGGCCTTGTTCTCAATTTCATGGTTCATTAACTTTGATCATTTCTTTGTGACTAGAACACTTACAGGCATCTTACATGGTCTATTGTTACATCTAGATGTGCAAATGCCAGTCTGGTGCCTGTAATGTAGCCATGACTAATTATTTTTTGAAGATATGCATATACAGGCGAGACATTTCTGTGTCTTCACTTGTTTTTGAATGGTGGTCTGAAATGGGTTGATATGGATAGTGGAGCTTTCAGTTGCCATGGAAACCAAACAATTACACTAAATCTTTGAAAAACAGTATTCTCCTACATATTTTTCTTCATTAACTAGATTATAAGAGGAACTCCTGCCCAATTTTTTTTTGAATGGTGGTCTGAAATGAGTTTTGAAGCTTTCGGTTTCCCTGGAAATCAAACTAGAAAACTGATATTTGTAGAAAAAAGGTATTCTGATACATAATTTTACAATTTCAGCAATATTCAAAAACTAGATTTTAAGGGGAACCTCTGCAAAACTTTCTTTTGAAAGGGACTTTGAATATTTTGACTTCATGCAGCTATCAGCTATATATATCACCCAGATTATAACCCCTGCCAAATATTTAGCCAAGTTATGACAATGTAAAACATCCTGCGAAAGTTCCATTTTAAGCCTTTGATTGAAATAAAAGATTTTGTATGCTTTTGTACAACTATTTGCATGTCTGATGATGTACTTATGAAAATAACAAATATTCACAACTCGGCTTTCACACCTTTGGTGTGTTTTCTAATTTTTTTTAATCAATTGGGGAGTTTGCTAAAACTTACTATGACTAGCAAGTATCTTGTACCCTTGAAAACCAGAACCGGCTTCACCTAATCAAAACAAATATGGTGGAAATGATCGAGATGAAATTTTTGGTACCGGGAAATCTCTGAATATACATGTTGTATTCAAAGAAAACAATACACATCTAATCATGTTAACATTAGCAAACTTTGTTATCATCAAACACAGGTTCGTATCTGGATCAGAACAAGGATTTTATACTTATTATGCCACCGTGAATCGAAGATTCGGGGGCATATAGTTTTTGGTCTGTCTGTCTGTTTGTTTGTCTGTTTGTCTGTTTGTCCACAAAAAACTTTAACTTTGGGTATATCTTTTGAATGGTAAGTGATGGGGCTGTCATATTTTGCATGTGTGTATTCCTTGTGGCAAGACCTTTAAATTGGTACCAGAATAGTTGACCTTGTGACCTTGACCTTGGCCGGTGAGCAACTGCATAAAAACTTTAACATTGAGCATATCTTTTCAATGGTAAGTGATAGGGCTTTCATAGTTTGCATGTGTATTCCTTGTGGAGAGACCTATCAATTGGTACCAGAATATTCGACCTTGTGACCTTGACCTTGGCATGTGACTGTCCGGTAAAATTCCACCAGAAAAATGAAATTGGATTTTGTTTTAATTTTATATATGTTGTGTACAAGTTGTAATTTTGTACAAGTTATAACATGTACACAAATTTTGTACAAGTTATGAAAAATTTTGAGTACCATCATTTAATCAGGAATTTTATGTTTCAAACTAATTCAAAGTATATTTAGCATGATCAGAACTAAGACAAAGTAATTGAATCAATATGGCTTAAGGGGGTAGACCTGGGGTAGGAGGAGATAACTCTGTTTTTCACTTTTTTATTACTTATGCAAACAAATAGAATCATTACAATAGGTATTATCAAAATTTTAAAATTGTAAATTTTTCTTCCACACAGCAAATAAATATTAATTTTGTCATGAAAACAAATACTTAACATCCAGTTATTGATAATGAGTGCATTTTTACTGTAAATTTTTGCAATGCTGTCCAAAGATAATGAAAATATGTAAAAGTTGGATTTCTTCCAAGGGAGGTAATTTATAGCACAGATTCAGCAATTTTATTGATTTTTACCCACTTTATTCTAAATTAAGAAAAAATGCGACGGTAGAATTTTCCAGAATTTTAATATATCTTACATATACTAGTTTTCTTTCTATTCACAGTTTTTTGTGAAAATTAAACGACATAATTTTTAACAAGAAGTGTTTAATAGTGATCAAAATAGAGTAAAAATTTCAGCCGATACTATTCAGAACACCCATGTATTTCACTTCAAACTGGTTAAATTTACTATCATTATTCATGCTTACTTTCACACATGTCTAAACTACAGAATTTTGCATTTGAAATAATTTTAGCTCAAATACAAATCTAATTAGAGCCAATTTTATACACCACAATCAAGCCCTGAACGGACCAAATAATATGAGGAAACAGGGTATCTTTGATGACCACTAGACATAAAACGTGACGGTAAAAATTGTTGAAAATTGCTGAAAGTGGACATGAACATGTGTAGTTTTAATACTGAAAATATTAAGAAAATTAAACGAGTGGAAAAATTCAGGCTTCCCCAGGTCTACCCCCTTAAAAATAAGTGTATTTTAGCATAAAACAAATGCAGCTAAAGATTTTTTTTTAAAAATAGATACATTAAAGTTTGCAAGCTTACTGTACTTTAATACTTAGTGATGGTTATAAAATATTATGAAATACATTAGTCTAAAACTTGAATTTTCTAGCACAGATGTCAGTTTTTCCAATTCTGTCACTGAAAATTTGTTGTCTTTGATAATGTCAAGTAAGTGTGGATGTCAGCACAACTTGTACAATATTTCTGTATAAGTTATTACTTGTACAAAATCACAACTTGTACACAACATATATATAGAAACTAAACTCATTTATTATGAAATATTTCTTGATATCTATAGAATTTTTTTTTGTAAAAACGATTTTTTAAATCATTCAGCATATTTTCTTCAGTTATTCCGTATGGTTTTACAGGTATTTATATATGTATTATATATATCAATGATGAGGGATGTTACTAAAAATATCTATTATTTCATTTCTTCTCTTCTGTGTATTCCTCCACTTTTGGGGAACCAGTATTGATGATCCCTGGTGTAATCAAAGTAATGATAACACTGATATAGACAGAACACAATGAGTTGACTATAAATGCTCCAAAAAGGGGGGGGGGGTGAAAATTGTTTTCTTAATGATACTTGGATAATGATTGGAGGGGTTCATTTGGGTGACTTCTGTGTTTGCATCCAATTGCAATCATCATTTGATGTGATTAAACTTTTCATGCTTGATACCAGAATTTATTTCTACAAATTATTTTGTCAGAAGGACATATTCATTGTTCAAAGTTGCTAAATGTTTCTTCTTTACTTCTACCTGGGGGCATTAGTGTTTCACAAAACACATCTTGTTTCCAATGTCATTTCATGTCTGAAGTGAAGTTGGTGGTGGTCAGAAAAAAAGAGTCTTTTGAAGTTCGCATGTATAAAACGCATCCCCTCTCACTAGGACCTTTTTGGGGGAAAATATGTGCTTGTAATACACACCAAAAATTGGTCATTCTATTAAGGGGGTGGGGGAGTGTATATATTAGTGAGCTTTTCTCAGTTTTTTTCTAGTCTTAGATATTGTTGTTCTTAATATTTTTACAGGCACCCAAGTCTTAGGTACCATTCTGACTGTCCAAGGAACTGGGTTTAGTACTGTGGCTGCAGATAATCAAGTTACTATTGGTGGAGTGGATTGTCCAGTAATCAGCCAAGGATTAACAACAACCAGTTTGACATGTACTGTTGGTAATGGACCAATGGGAACATATGATATAAATTTAAATGTTGCTGGGAAAGGATTGGCTTCAGGATCTAACCAGTTTACTTATACATCACAAATTACGGGAATCAGTCCAACATCTGGAAGTTTAGGAGGTATTTACATTTAATTGTTAACTAACAGACATGTTAACAAAAATGCATCTTGTTACTTTTTGAAAATTGAAAGTAGAAGTGACAAATATTTACTTCCAATTTCTGATTCTCCTTTATAATTTAGTAATTGTAAAATATAAGGTACAAGATACTTACAAAATAAGTGTTGCTTTAATCTGAACTATAGAATTTAGATGAACCAGTTCTCCTCTTTACCAAGCAATTTAATTTCATATTTGATTAGAAATAAAAGTCTAGCTTGTTCATTTTTTAGCTCACCTGGCTATGCCAGGGTGAGCTTTTGCGATCACTTTGCGTCCGCCGTCCGTCCGTCCGTAAACTTATCATTCAAAGATCTTCTCCTCTGAAACCACTGGGCCAATTGAAACCAAACTTGACCACAATAGTCCTTGGATGGTCCCCTTTAAAAATTGTGTCGCTCAGGTCTGTACGTCATCCAAGATGGCCGCCAGCTGGGACCAAAATTTAACATTGGACCCTATGGAAAAAAAATGTTTCAAATTCTTTTTCTCTGAAACTTCCGAGCCAATTGGAACCAAACTTGGCCACAATAGTCCTTGGGTGGTCCCTTACAAAAAAGATGTTTTTTAGGTCCGGCCGATTTCCAAGATGGCCGCCAGCGGGAAACATAGTTTTAACATTGGACCCTATGGGAAAACACTTTCAAAGATCTTCTTCTCTGAAACTACTGAGCCAATTGGAACCAAACTTGGTCACAATAGTCCTTGGGTGGTTCCTTACAAAAAGGGTGTTTTTTAGGTCCGCTCAATTTCCAAGATGGCTGCCAGCGGGGAACATAGTTTTAACATTGGACCCTATGCGAAAACACATTCAAAGATCTTCTTCTCTGAAAGTACTGAGCCAATTGGCACCAAACTTGGCCACAATAGTCTTTGGGTTGTCCCTTACTAAAAAGGTGTTTTTCAGGATTGTGCTACAATCAACCTGGCCGTCAGAGGGGGGACACTGTTTTAACATTGAACCCTATGGGAAAACACATTCAAAGATCTTCTTTTCTGAAACTACTGGGCCAATTGGAACCAAACATGGCCACAATAGTCGTTAGGTGGTCCTTTGCAAAAAATGTGTTTTTCAGGTCAGCGCGATATTCAAGATGGCCGCCAGGGGGAAACATAGTTTTAACATTGGACCCTATGGGAAAACACTTTCAAAGATCTTCTTATCTGAAACTACTGAGCCAAATGGAACCATACTTGGCCACAATAGTCCTTAGGTGGTCCCTCGCAAAAAAGGTGTTTTTCAGGATCGCACTATATCCAACATGGCCGCCAGTGGGGAACATAGTTTTAACATTGGACCCTATGGGAAAACACTTTCAAAGATCTTCTCCTCTGAATGTACTGAGCCAATTGGAACAAAACTTGGCCGCAATAGTCATTGAGTGGTCCCTTGCAAAAAGGTGTTTTGCAGGTCAGCGCGATATCCAACATGGCAGCCAGCGGGGAACTTATTGTTTCCCATGGGGTCCAATGTTAAAATAACAGAGGTCTTCTCCCCTTTAACTAATTAGGGATATCGGATTTATAGTTTTAATTATATATAAGGGCTCTTTAACATAAAATGTCTATGTTAATCAAGGGCCAGGTGAGCGATACAGGCTCTTGAGAACCTCTTGTTTATTATACTTGATAATTTGTGTATCTAAGTAAACAGAAATATCCCAAATAGAAAATTTGCACATGGACTTTATGTTAGGATAGTGTATCAATTAATACAGCCTGTTGAGATGGAGATACAGGGAGAGATGGAGTGCCTGCAAAATATTTGTATTGTGTGATCATGAGGCGTTAGCCATTCAGCTGGATGAGAATTTTTTTCAGGCACTCATGCTAGATCCACCATGTTCACATATACCCCATGGCACGGATTTAGCCTGACATTGCTTAGAACTTCCCAATTCTTGGACAATTTGGTGACTTTGCCCTATAATTCAATCTTGAATGATTTTTTTTTTGTCGAAAATTTAGGGTTTAGGTCCATTTCTAAGCAAATACACATTACCGGTACATAACAATGATGTTGAGTCAAATTAGTTACCATGGTTAGTACTACATAATTCATGGATAATTTGAAAACATATATTTTATGCTTCAGTGACTTGAATTAGGATATTTTTTGTTAAGGTCCATTATTAAACAAATATTTATCTAAAAATTATCTTTAATATTTATTAAACAATCATTTATAAAAGAAATTCCTGATTTAATCACAATTCAGTAACAGGGTACTAATTTTATAGCTGATTTAGGTAGGTTATCATTTATGATAAATTTATTGTGGAAGCATCTGTATCGTATAGACACATTCTATTGGTTTTTTGTAAATAAGTCAGAGAGATTTGTTGGTGCAACTTTTCCTACAATTTTTATGACCGCCTGCGAAAGTAGGGGGCATATAGTGTTCAGGTACGTCCATTCGTCCTATGTTAGGTTTAACCTCAGGTTTAAGTTTATTTTCTTTGAAGGATGTTTGCTATTATCATGAAACTTTATATAAATACACATTATGATACAGTTATACAAAAATCATAATAAAAATTGATCAATTTTACCAACTTTATGCTTCAATGATTGTTTAAAAAAAGGGGAATAGTTTCAGGTTTACCCTTAAGTTTAAGTTTTTTTCTGTGACGAAATGGATGCGATTATCTTTAAACTTTATATAAATACACATTAGGCTATAATTTAACAAAAATCATAATAAAATTTATCCATGAAACCAACTTCATGCTTTATTGATCACCAAAAATAGCATTGTTCAAAACAGTTGCAAGATGGGGCATTGTATTCCTTAGACACATATTTTTTTTTATGATAGGGACATCATATATGTCTTACAGACACAGATATCAAGAAACCACACTTCAATCTAAACCTTCCACAGGGCATGTCATCCTCTAGTTTTTAACACAAGACATTATACCCTTGTATCCAAACAAAAAGAAAGAAAAAAAAGAAATTCATGCTTGACGTCTATGTTATTTTTTTCTGTTTTTGTTTGACAGGAGGAACTCTTGTATCAGTTTCCGGGAATGGGTTTGCACCTGATGCTGTGGTTCAGGTTGGTGGAAATGCCTGTACTGCTGTAAGCAATACTCCATCGGAAATAACTTGCTTGACACCAAGAAGTGTGAGTTTATAAATTATTGAATTCTTATATACATAGTAAATTGGTTAAGGCCTTGAAAAATCCCTTGATGCTGCTAACATGTTAAAAATGAAACAAAATGTCTGCAGAAGTTTAAAGTTTGTCTAAAACATTTTTTAACTTGTCCATATACTTTTTATACTTTTTGTCTCGCCTGTGACAGGGAGACGTAGGAGTGCAAAGTATGACAATGGTGACGGGGGCGTTAACTTTGACTAAATACAAGATATTTTGAAAACCCTTTGATGTAGGAACATCATATTTGGCCCAGTGGTAGTACTAATCAAGTGATACCTGACAGACATAAGGTCAGGTGACCTTGACCCCAATTGCATGGTCCAGTGAACCTGTTAAGTTTTTCTGCTTAAATCCATTTCTCAGTAAGTAGAGGTGGTAGGTTAATAATATTTAGTGTGTAGGTTGATCTTGGGTAGTACATGTCAGTCTGGTAGGTGACTTTTGTCCTTGACCTCAATTTCATGGTCTAGTGGTCATGTTAAGTTTTGTTGGATTAAGTTAATTTCCCAATAACTGTTCAGTGGTAGGTTGATAATATTTACTATGGAAATTGGTATCAGTCTGGCATTTCACTTTTGCCCTTGACCTCAATGTCACAGTCTAGTGGCCACATAAAGTTTATCTGCCTAAGTCCATTTCCTAATAACTGTAGAAGTAGATTGATAATCTTTGATATGTAGGTTAATCTTGGGTAGTATATGTCAGTCTGGTATATGACTTTTGTCCTTGACCTCAAGTGGCCATATTATGTTTGCCTGAATAAGTCCATTTCTCATTAAATATAAATGTAAAGTCGATTTTATTAAGTGTGTTGGTTGGTCTTAGGTAGTACATGTCAGTCTGGCTGGTGACTTTTGGCCTTGACCTCAAAATCACTGTCTAGTGACCCTGTTAAGTTTCTCATTATCTGTTAGTGGTAGGTCAATGATATTTTGGTATGTTGGTTGGTCTTGGACAGTGCTTGACAGTCTGCAATATGACTTATGCATGTGACCTTGATTTCATGGTATCATAAGCATGTCTGGTTTCTCATGATGTATAAATGGTAGGTCTATGACATTTTGTATTTATGTTGGTCTTCGAAAGTACATATTGGCCCTAATAAGGCATTTGTGGGTGACCTAAATTTCACAGTCTAGTGAACATGTTCAATTTTCTGATTTCTGTGAAAGTACTTTTATTCGTGGATGCCAAATTTTGTGGATTACAGACAAGTCGTAAGTTCATGGGTCCTTAAATTCATGGTTTGAGACCTTCCACAATACAAATCAAAGGAAGATTTGTATTTTGTTGGGTATCAAATTTCATGGTTTAAGTCAACCATGAAATCCACAAAAATTGGTACCCCACGAACAGTAGTACTTTCACAGTAGTTTGTAAGGACTGTGGCAGGAAATAATGCAAACACAGCTGCTCTGATGAGACGTTTACTTCGAATGCTACCGATGTAGCTACAGCGACGTTGCTGTTGACGTTACAATAGATGTACAAAGAAAGGGGACGTCATATCCCGCATAATTCCCTACATACTCTGGCCTCAAAAGTAAGAGCAATACACAAAACGTAAAAATGTTCCAATGCATAAATAGAAACTAACGAGAGATACTAAGTGTCACTCAAGTATCTAAAGCTTTACTAGCTGTCTGTATTAGAGTCGATGTCCGTTAATCAAATATCCGTTAAATGTGTTCTATTGATTCATCATTGAGAAGCTGTCCCTTTATATCACAGAATGGTCTATCCTCCTTGCGACACTGATAGGAAATCTGCGTTGCATTGTTCAAAAGAATGAAACATACAATGACACTAAATACGGGCAGTGATTCCTGAATATTCACGAGATATAATTTGTAACCTCTCTCTTTCCTGTCTTTTTACTTCTGTTTGTCTCTGTAGCATGAGTCTTCAGGTCCCTCTGTTTGCTTTCAAGTTTCGGAGTTTCTGTGATAAAGTTTGCAGGTTGTGCTTGTTTTAACTTTGCACTAACAAATTCTCTTAATAACTGTTACAGTTTCACTATCCACAGCTCCTTCTGTATGATTATCCTCCAATGTTGCATGATCTGAAAAATCCTTGTCCAAGAAGTTCAATTCAACCATGTAAGGTAACACAATAGCTTCGAAATCAGAAGACTGATCTGTGGTCAACAGTGATTCATACTTCAAATCATATTTCGTACATAAACGTCTGACTCTAAAGCCTATATCTTATGCAAAATCAGTAGCACTATTGATATCTTCTTCAATCTCTTCAATTTCAAGCTCGAACACGATCTTGTTGTCCACCTCTGCGAGTCTGTCATGAAGCCATTGTACTGTAGCAGTATGGTCATGCAGATCCTTCTTATCTGTTTTTGTTGACTTTGCGCTATCTTCTACTTCCACCAACATAGTAGTAGCGGCATTTCTGTAGCAATATTGAACACTTGCTAAACTATCCATTGTTCAAATGGCACCAAATGTAAGGACTGTGGCAGGAAATAATGCAAACACAGCTGCTCTGATGAGATGTTTACTTCAAATGCTACCGACGTAGCTACGGCAAAGTTGCCGTTGACGTTACAATAGATGTACAAAGAAAGGTGACGTCGTATCTCGAGTAATTCCCGACATAGTTCACTTAGCTTTCACATCATTTTAGAGTCCAAGCATGGATGGGCGAGACATCTTTTAGTGTCTTCACTTGTTTCTCATATCAGTGAATTTCTTTATGGATCCCCTAAATTGACCTGATCTATTTTTAGCATGAAGTCAATATGGGACTTTTGAGATAAGCGCTCTTTTGTGTTTTATGACGTAAACAATAGGGAAAACTAGTACAAGACCGTGCATTCCTGTTAGGTTCACGCATTTGCTCATTATGGGGATTACCCTCCATCCAGGCACTTTTAATATAAAAATAGAATCGTATGGGTTTACCTGAAAGTTCGATATTAAGCTTTTTATTGACAACTTTTATAAATATACATGATCATGTGTACAAATTTAATCAAATCAAAGCAGTCTAAAAATATTCAAAAATAAAAATATGTATACTTTTATGTTATAGTCAACAGCTTCTGCTGCGGGTGTAACTGTTGTACAGAATGGGAATACAGTAACAACAACATCACAATTTACATATGACCAAGCTTTGACTCCAACAATATCATCCATTAATCCTCAAGAATTCTCTGTGTTTGGTGAGTATAATACAGTATGGGATCTCAGTTAATTTACATTTGACCCAGCTTTAACTCCATCCATATCATCCATTAATCCTCAAGCATTCTCTGTGTTTGGTGAGTATAATACAGTATGGGAACTCAGTAAATTTACATACGACCAAGCTTTAACTCCAACAATATCATCAGTTAGTCCTACAACATTCTCTGTGCTTGGTGATAATAATACATAATGGGAACTCAGTAAATTAACATACAACTGAGCTTTGACTCAAATAATGACATCAATTAGTTCTCTGACATTCCCTGTGTTTGGTGAGTATAATACAGTATGGGAACTCAGTAAATTTACATACGACCCAGCTTTAACTCCAACAATAACATCAATTAGTCCTACAACATTCTCTGTGTTTTATGAGTATAATACAGTATGGGAACTCAGTAAATTTACATACAACTGAGCTTTAACTCCAACAATAACATTGATTAGTCCTACAACATTCTCTGTGTTTTATGAGTATAATATAGTATGGGAACTCAGTAAATTTACATACGACCCAGCTTTCACTCTAAGAATAACATTGATTAGTCCTACAACATTCTCTGTGTTTGGTGAGTATAATACAGTATGGGAACTCAGTAAATTTACATACAACTGAGCTTTAACTCCAACAATAACATTGATTAGTCCTACAACATTCTCTGTGTTTTATGAGTATAATACACTATGGGAACTCAGTAAATTTACATACAAC
>MJUU01056287.1:18589-29289 GCA_002080025.1 Modiolus philippinarum
AAAATCTAAAAAAGCGAGACGTTTTTTCATCTTCAATTTCATTTTCTCACAAAAAAGTACCTTTCCATCCCAAAATGCAAAATTTATATATATATAAAAAAAAGAAGGGTTGAGAAAACTGAACCCTTTGTCATAACAAGTTTAAGACATTGTTAGAAATAACTCTGTTGGTAGCTGTAAATAAAACAAACTTAGCAGACTTTTCTTTTCGTATCCATAAGAGCAAATTTGTTGCTGTTGCTTTAAAATGAATTTATATTTGACGAAAATCGACTTGTTTTATATCGACATTTGAAATTAAAATGATACATACCAAGAATCGATTTGACTAAAATATGTAGGTACATGTAGATGAGCAGCCAGATTGTTACCTAAAGACTTATTTGCAGCTTGGGTATTTTTGTATTTTGCGACTCAATAGTGCTTTTGAATGAATCGGCTGTCTAATAACTGAAATGCCGAAAATGTACACTTTGTGATCAAATAATATTCTTTAATGAAAAATTATTTGATTAAAATCGTGTTGACCCCAGATGTTTATATAAGCGTTAATTGTGATTCAAACAATTTGATTAATCAGACAGGCGTGTTACTAAACAAAAACAAGTTGTTATATAAAAAAAAACCTTGTATATAATTTCGCTTTTATTGAATGGTGTTTAATCAAACCTTTGATTGGCTATAATGGTACACAAACAGTATTGGTGCTCTTGTTATAGTATTTGAGCAATATTGTAGTTATATATCATTGAATGATAAGAATCTTGAAGTCTAGTAATTTTCGTTTCAAAAGATCACCGAGTACTCGAGTATACTCGAGTATTGAATCCGAGTACTCGAGTGGCATTTTTCATGCATTTTGACATCCCTATTTGTAATAAATCTTCATAAAACCTAAAAATAATGACCTTAGAGACTTGCATGTCTTTGAATCGGATGATCATGTTAGCATAACAAAATCTGTACAACTTTCTTTCCAGAGCCTGCAGAGGAGAAAATAAGAATGGTGGGTAACAGGTTTATTAAAATACATAGAATACTTCAGATAATGCGTTTTTAGCTTACGTGGCTAATGCCAGAGTGGGCTTTTGCCAGCACTTTGCCTCCATCATCTGTCTGTCTGTCTGTCTGGCATGAAATTTTCATTTAAAGATCTTCCCCTCTGAAACCTTTGGGCCATTTGGAACCAAACCTGGCCACAATAGTCCTTGTGTGGTCCCCTGCAAAAAAGGTGTATTTCAGGTCCGAGCTATATCGAAGATGGCCGCCAGTAGGAAACATAGTTTTAACATTGGACTTTTGGGAAAACACATTCAGAGATTTTCTCCTTTGAAACTGCTGAGCCAATTAGTCCCCTACAAAAAATATGTTTTTCAGGTCCACCTTGGCCACACTTGTCCTTGGATAGTTCCCTGCAAAAAATGTGTTTTTCAGGTCCACGCTATGTCCAACATGGCCTCCAGCAGCAAACATAGCTTTCAAATTGGACCAAAATGTATTACACATTCTAAGATCTTTTCCCCTGAAAATACTGAGCCAATTAGAACCAAACTTGGCCAGAATACTCCTTGGGTGGTCCCCTGCAAAAAAAGTGTATTTCCAATATATATATGTAAGTCCAGGTATGAGGCTGCTGATGGTGTATCATTGGTCTCTTTAATTACATGTTTGAATTCACAGTATCAGTATAGAGGTATAAGTCCAGGTATGAGGCTGGTGATAGTGTATGAGGGGTCTCTTTTATTACGAGTTTTGATTTCACATTTTCAGTAAAAAGGTATAAGTCCAGGTATGAGGCTGCTGATGGTGTATCAGTGGTCTCTTTAATTACGAGTTTTGATTTCACATTATCAGTATAGTGGTATAAGTCTAGGTATGAGGCTGCTGATGGTGTATTAATGGTCTCTTGAATAACAAGTTCATTAACTAAAGGTATATAAGATGGAGGTAATCCTTGAATTGAATTTTGTTTTCGATGAAAGAACACCATCTATTTTATGTAATCTATACTGAAAAGACCTGGATATATATTTCATTTTAATGAACCTGGCTGAAATAGATCTAGAGTTGGTGTTACATCTTAAACCACCAATCAATCAATATTTACAATGTAGGATTCCCTCTAACTTCTACATCTTTTTTACATCAGCCTTTTTCAAAGTTACTGAATTTGTTTAAAATTTATTGTCTAGAATATTTATATTTATTCTTTCATTCATATGTATATTTGATTTTTATTTTCAGTTCTACATCGGGGAGAAAAAAGAGGTAAAGTTCAATATACTTATTAACTCTTAATACCATGAGAACTAATTCAAGATTTAAAAAATGCACCTCTATCCAATACTCCATAAAATGTGGAACAGTTTCATACATCAAATCAATATATATTAAATAGGCATTTTAAAATGACAGTTCTCTACAAGATGAATAATTTTACTACCAATCATAAAACTAAAATAGCTGTCCTCTCTGAATAATCAATTCACCCTGTGGGAAAATCTTATTAGATCAGTGGCCACCAGTTGAAAGATACAGGTTCATGTTAGTATTTTTAAGGAGATTGATCTCCTTTGTGCCACTGGGCATTTACAAAGAAAGCACTACAATGTTTACTTCTGTCATATTATTTCTACAGTAATGAAGATTTATGCTAACGTAATTGATTTACAAGAAAAAATATATAATTTTGTACATCCTTTAACTTGGAGAAATTGAAAATATTCATTTATTTATGACATTATGTTAGGAACTTTTTCTGTAGCATAGTGAATTTTGAATAGGTTAAATTGCTACCTTTTAATTGCTCAAGAATATAAACTTACCTGTATTGGAAAGTCAATCCTGTTAATTGTAACTTATCTGTTACACATATAGCTATGTAACACATCACTGGGTGTGAAGGTTACTCATGTGTACAGGTGAATTATATACATGTACATTTTGTAAATCAATACACTTATAGAATAAATATGTTAGGTCAGAAACAAAGTTTACAGTAATTATGATTTAAAATTTCAGATTGATAAATTCAAAAAATGCAAAGTGTTTTTGTTTTTTCATCACATATATATGGCACACCAAAGCCACAAAAATTGGATAATATAGCATTATCTCAGGTAATTCTATTTTATCTGAATTTTTGTGGTTTTGGCGCAGATAATACATCATTACCTCGTGATAATTAAATATAGTAAATTATTTAACATAGGTCTCTATGAATTACAGAGATAATACATTCTTATCTTGAGGTAATAGGGTTCTATCTTACTCATCAGTTAACAGGTAATGAAGTTACTTATCATGTAACCATGGTAACAGGTAATGATGAACTATCGTATAATAGATGGCAAATTGAAATATTTTATTTGAGAAAATTGACTATCAACTCAGAACTTCTATTATTGAAGAATATTCTTATTGACAGAAAATGCAAAATATAACATAATCTATCGACACAATAACTTTGTAGTTTATTTTAGTCCTTGAAAATATAGTGTGTATTTGTTTCATGTTATTTCAAATTCCGTATTCAGATGAAATTTGAAACTCTCCGTACAACAAGATTTAAAGGAAAAATAATTACTTTTCAAATTTTCAGTCAATACAATTTATTATTTTTGTTACAATTAACAATTACTCAATTCTTCGAGGGTGTCACACTTACATGTATATTTCATAGAATATACATTCATGTAATGATGTTGTAAATTTTAATTCTTGAAAAGCATTCCAAACATCAAATACAAATTTACTAGGCACATGGTAATATGATGATCAGTAAACAAATGTATGATTTTAGTAATTCCGTGAAGGCTGTCACTGCAGATTTTAGCTTAGATTGGACCCCATGGGAAAATATTGTGAATTGCTAATCCTTTAAAACTGTTTCATATTGATATTAAATAGACATCCTATAGTTATTTATGTTTGTCTCTTGTTTTAATTATTGTTTTTCTGGTGCAGTTTGCTTGTGGATTGTGGCATGTGATTGTAGTTCCTGGCCATTGTAGGTGTTTGCTGTTTTCCTGTTTTTGTAATGGTTACGTGATGGTCATCTATCAAAATTCATATATTTGTACCAATAAGCCACTACTTGGAATATAGTTTGATTAAAAAAAAAAAAAAATATGGCCGCCAGCACAGAACTTAGGTTTAACTTTGGACCCTTTAAGAAAAATCACATTTTCATCTTCTCCTCTGAAACCACTGATGCAAATTCATAAACCTGACTGGAATGATATATGAGTAAAAAAACATGGATGTAGCATTGCTCAACATCTAGCATTAAATTCTGCTCAAACCAGTGCTAAAGGCCATCTTGAACTTACTATGAGGTATGAACATAGCTCATTGTTGAAGGCCTGGTGGTTACTTCAAGATGAAGAACAACAAAAAAAGCATTGTTCAAGATTTTGTCTCATTTCTTGTTTCCCTGCATGGCTTATGGAAGGTCCTCCCCAAGATTTCTCATTTTTTTCTGACCTTAGGTTCACATTTTCATCTTCTCCTTTGAACCGCTGAAGCAAACTCACCCAAACTTTACAGGAATGATGCATGGAAGACCTTTATTAAGGTTGCCTATTTTGTTTCGATCCAACAAATAACATGGCCACCAGCGCAGAATAGGTGCTGCTTTGAACTCTATAAGAAAAATCACATTTTCATGCTCTCCTCTGAAACCATTAAAGTAAATTCAAAGAAACTTTACAGTACTGATATATTGAAGTTCCTTTACCAGAACTGCTTATTAGCTCACCTGGCTATGCCAGGGTGAGCTTTTGCGATCACTTTGCCTCCGTCGTCCGTCTGTCGTCCGTCCGTCCGTAAACTTTTCATTCAAAGATCTTCTCCTCTGAAACCACTGGGCCAATTGAAACCAAACTTGGCCACAATAGTCCTTGGGTGGTCCCCTTTAAAAATTTTGTCGCTGAGGTCTGTACGTCATCCAAGATGGCCGCCAGCTGGGACCAAAATTTAACATTGGACCCTATGAAAAAAAAGCGTTTCAAATTCTTTTTCTCTGAAACTACTGGGCCAATTGGAACCAAACTTGGCCACAATAGTCCTTGGGTGGTCCCTTAAAAAAAAGATGTTTTTTAGGTCTGCCCGATTTCCAAGATGGCCGCCAGCGGGAAACATAGTTTTAACATTGGACCCTATGGGAAAACACTTTCAAAGATCTTCTTCTCTGAAACTACTGAGCCAATTGGAACCAAACTTGGCCACAATAGTCCTTGGGTGGTCCCTTACAAAAAAGGTGTTTTTTAGGTCCGCGTGATTTTCAAGATGGCCGCCAGCAGGAAACATAGTTTTATCATTGGACCTTATATGAAAACATTTTCAAAGATCTTCCTCTCTGAAACTACAGAGCCAATTGGTACCAAACTTGGCCACAATAGTCTTTGCGTGGTCCTTTACAAAAAAGGTGTTTTTCAGGATCGCACTACATTCAACATGGCCGCTAGCGGGGGACATAGTTTTAACATTGGACCCTATGGGAAAACATATTCAAAGATCTTCTCCTCTGTAACTACTGGGCAAATTGGAACCAAACTTTGCCACAATAGTCCCTGAGTGATCCCTTACAAAAAAAGTGTTTTTAAGGTCTGCGCGAATTCCAAGATGGCCACCAGCGGGAAACATAGTTTTAACATTGGACCGTATGGGAAAACACTTTCAAAGATCTTCTTCTCTGAAACTACTGAGCCAATTGGAACCAAACTCGGTCACAATAGTCCTTGGGTGGTTCCTTACAAAAAGGGTGTTTTTTAGGTCCGCGCAATTTCCAAGATGGCTGCCAGCGGGGAACATAGTTTTAAAATTGGACCCTATGGGAAAACATTTTCAAAGATCTTCTTCTCTGAAACTACTGAGCCAATTGGTACCAAACTTAGCCACAATAGTCTTTGGGTTGTCCCTTACAAAAAAAGTGTTTTTCAGGATTGCGCTACAATCAACATGGCCGTCAGAGGGGGACACAGTTTTAACATTGAACCCTATGGGAAAACACATTCAAAGATCTTCTCCTCTGAAACTACTGGACCAATTGGAACCAAACATGGCCACAATAGTCGTTAGGTGGTCCTTTGCAAGAAAGGTGTTTTTCAGGTCAGTGCTATATTCAAGATGGCCGCCAGCGGGAAACATAGTTTTAACATTGGATCCTATGGGAAAACATTTTCAAAGATCTTCTTATCTGAAACTACTGAACCCATTGATACCAAACTTGGCCACAATAGTCTTTGGGTGGTTCCTTACAAAAAGGTGTTTTTCAGGATTGCGCTACATTCAACATGGCTGCCAACGGGGGATATACCCTATGGGAAAACACATTCAAAGATCTTCTTCTCTGAAACTACTGAGCCAATTGGAACCATACTTGGCCAAAATAGTCCTTAGGTGGTCCCTTGCAAAAAAGATGTTTTTCAGGATCGCACTATATCCAACATGGCCGCCAGTGGGGAACATAGTTTTAACATTGGACCCTATGGGAAAACACATTCAAAGATCTTCTCCTCTGAATGTACTGAGCCAATTGGAACAAAACTTGGCCGCAGTAGTCATTGAGTGGTCCCTTGCAAAAAGGTGTTTTTCAGGTCAGCCCGATATCCAACATGGCAGCCAGCGGGGAACTTAGTGTTTCCCATGGGGTCCAATGTTAAACTAACAGAGGTCTTCTCCCCTTTAACTAATTAGGGATATTGGATTTATAGTTTAATTATATATAAGGGCTCTTTAACATAAAATGTCTTTGTTAATCAAGGGCCAGGTGAGCGATACAGGCTCTTGAGAGCCTCTTGTTTTGTTCCTGTCCAACAAAAAACATGGCTAGTAGCACAGAACATAGGTTTAACATAGGAACCTTTGGGAAAATTGCATTTTCATCTTCTCTGAAATCACTGAAGCAAATTCAACAAAACATTACAGGAATGATTGCTCATTGTGTTGTGCTTACTAATAGGAAAAAAAACCTGGTCTACATTTAACATTGTATTCTATAGGAACATATCACATTTTCATCCTCTCCTCTGAACCCACTGAAGCAAATTCAATCAAACTTTACAGGAATGATGTATGGGAGGTCCATTACAAAGTTTGATCATTTCCATTTGATCCGATAAAAAACATGGCTGCCAGCCAGGAGCATAGTTTAAAGTTGGACCCTATGGGAAATTACATTTTCACTTCTCCTCTGAAACCACTGAAGCAAATTTTACCAAACTTTGCAGGACTGATGTATGAAAGTTTCTATACAAAGATTACTCATTTCTTAAAAATCCGATAAAAAACATGGCTGCCAGTGCAGAACATAGTTTAACAAAGGACCATATGGGAAAGTCATCCTTTTGTTCATCTTCTCTTCAACCATTGAAGCAAATTTCAAAAAAAAAAAACTTTATTGTTATAAAGTGTGGAAGATTCTTCACAAAGATTGCTCATTTTGTTCCAAGCATATAAAAAATATGGATGCAAGCGCTAAACATAGTTTTATTAAATTGAATCCTATTAGAAAATTATCGCTTTCATCTCTTTCTCTGAAACCATTGAGTAAAATTTTAAGTTAACTCGATTGGAATATTGTATGGAAGGTCCTTTACAAAAATTACTCATTTCAACCAGATCTGACAAAAACATGGCTGCCAGTGGAGAACATAGCTTAACATTGGACTCCATAAAAAAAAAAAACAAAACATTTTGGTTCATCAGCATAGACATGGCTTAGACTTTTGTCATGTGAGAGATACAGGCTCAGTCTCTGAGCCATGTATTTCATTAGGCTTTAATAAGATTCCCATATCCAAACATAGAATTGCCATGCACTATCCACTCACTCCCCCATTGGAGCGGGTTTGGGGTATAGGAATTTGTCCATTTAGTTTAAACATATATTTGTTTATGATTCATAACACATATACAAACATACATCATCCATAAAAGCAAAACAGTAAATTAAGATTCAGAAACCAGCTGGATTGAGCTTATATAAATCTTTCTCCTTAAATTTGCCCAATTGTCTGTTTGTTCATCAGTCAGAAAGTTCAAGTCCATCTGTCTTTTAAAATTCAATTAATTATCTTGGTTTAAACATATTTATTAGTTAAGTAACATACAAATATTATACATATACATATAGAAACAACAAATAGGATTCAGAAACAAGCATAACAATGCTTTTATAAATCTGTCTCCATATAAAAAAAAAGACGCAGTATATTCATATAATAAATTGCATGCTCAGAATATTCTTATATGCTAAATAACTATATTAATTCAATATATTAAAGGGTTTAGAAAGAAGGATATTAAGGAATAAACAATGTGGAAAGTAAAGGAATTTGTATGAGATATTCAGTGACTCAAGAATTGAAACGCTTACTTTTGATGATGAATTTTTGAAAAAGCTTAAAAATTTCACAGTTTTGTTCATCGGATAGAACAGTGGACCCAAAAATTAGAAGATTTGTATCTACTAAAACATTCAAATTCATATTCATAAGAGAAGTCAGCATATCTTGTCTAGCATTAAGATATCTATTACAATAAAAAATATAACGCTGAACTGATTCAATTTCACCACAAACACACATGGGAGATTCAACCAAATTTTTCAAAAATAAATGAACATTTAAGGAACTACAGTATTAATCATCTTTGAATGGATAAGCATTTGTCAACAGATGCATCTTTAATGTTCTTGAGGTTGGTATAGAAATTTGATTACCTTACCTCATTTCATGCATGAGTGTCTTGGTTTAAAATTGAAGATCAGATACTAGAGCAGTAGCAGGAAACAAATAATTTGTCCATACATGCACCTTGGATAGTCACAAGGTACTAGGTAAGAATTGGGTCATTTTGGCCTACATTTCATGCATGAGTGATATCTGTTAAAGTTTGCATTCAAGTCTATTTCTGAGATACTTGAGCAGATAGATGAATAATATAAGGTCAGTAGACTCACCTTGGATAGTCAAAAAGTTTTTCTGTAAGACTAAATCACCTCCACCTTCACTGTACACATGGGTAATTCAGATATAATCCAGATCTAAGAGAACTGAGAGCAAGTATAGAGTAATAATATTTTGTCAGTAGATAAAACAGAAAATTTACAAGGTTTTATAAAATTAGGTCTTTTTGCCCTAAATTTCATGCATGATTGACTTAGATTAAAATTTGTGCTAAATTCCAGATCTGAGATACTGAAGCAGGTAGAGGAAAAACAATTGTCAGTAGATGTACCTTGAATAATAACAAGGCTCCTTTAAAAATTATGTCACTTTGTTCTACATTTCATGCACCAGTGAGTTATGTTAAAGTTTGTTTTAAAGTAGAAATATTAGATAATTCAGCAGGTAGAGGAATGATATTTGGTCAGAAGATGCACCTAGACCTACCGGTATATTTCATGCATGGCTTTACATTTATGTATACTGGGTGGGATTGGGTTATATATTAGGGAGCAATGCTCACAGTATTACTTTTTTTACATTACAGAAGCACTAACAATGGAATTGTAGAGTATGTATTAAAAGTTACAGATATATTCCCTCCACAAGGATCATTGTATGGGGGTACAGATGTGACAATCTTTGGGCAGGGATTTGGAACCAACGCCAGTATAGTTGATGCAAAATTTGGGCCATACAGTTGTGAAATATCATCAGTGGAAGACACAAAGATAACATGCAGAACTGGATCAACAGCAAGAACACATCAAATAACAAACGATGGTTCCCATCCATGTAAGTAACAGGAAGATGGCCTGTCTTTTGAAAAAAACTTATGTCTTTATATAGAAAATTTACATTTGTTTGTCTTCATTAGCAAATTTACTGATCTTACTGATTAACTTCATTAGACATCTTATGTTAAGTAAATGTAATTTTAAAATATATAAATAGGCAGGTTCACCAAAAAATGCCATGACAGCAAGAATAAACTCCCTAAATTAGTAAATACAAATGCTGTACTTATCAAAAGTGCCATGGCAGCAAGATTAAACTCCTAAACAATGACAGTGGAACAAAGGCAAAAGTAAGAACACCAGAAGACAGAAGACCAAAGATGCTACACAACCACAAAACGTGATATCTACAAATACAACAATAAAAACAAAAGCACTAACAATGTGAACTCTCAAAGAGTGACATCAGGTGCGGTAGGGTAAGCTTGTCCTAAATTAGTGAATACAAATAATCTACTTATCAAAAATATTTTTACATCTTTCAATTGATACACTGCCTCCAATCTCAGTGCAGTTTTTACCAATTAGGATGAAAAATGTAAATGATTGCTGAACCAATCTTTTGTTTTTACAATTCATAAATAAACATAGATAAACTAAGCCTATTGCCATCCATTGCTACTGTTTGGGAAACCACTGCTTTTTAGCTCACCTGACCCAAAGGGTCAGGGTGAGCTATTGCCATCACTTGGCGTCCGTCGTCCGTCCGTTAACTTTTCACATTTTCATCTTCTCCTCTGAAACTACTGAAGCAAATTCAATCAAACTTTACAGGAATGATGTATGGAAGGTCCTTTACAAAGATTGCTCATTTCGTTCTGGTCCGACAAAAAACATGGCCGCCAGCGCGGAACTTAGGTTTAACATTGGACCCTATGGGAAAAATCACATTTTCATCTTCTGCTCTGAAACCACTGAAGCAAATTCAACCAAACTTTACAGGAATGATGTA
>MJUU01056287.1:29837-50560 GCA_002080025.1 Modiolus philippinarum
TCGTTCCGATCCGATAAAAAACATGGCCGCCAGTGCGGAACTTAGGTTTAACATTGAACCCTATGGGAAAATTCACATTTTCTTATTCTCCTCTGAAACCCCTGCAAATGCAACCAAACTTTACAGGAATGATGTACTAAAGGTCCTCAACAAAGATTGCTCATTTCGTTCTGATCTGATAAAAAACATGGCCGCCAGCACGGAACATAGTTTAACATTGGCCCTATGGGAAATTCACATTTTCATCTTCTCCTCTGAAACCACTAAAACAAATTCAACCAAACTTTACAGGAATGATGTATGGAAGGTCCTTTACAAAGATTACTCATTTCGTTTCCATCCAATAAAAAACATGGCTCCCAGCGCGGAACTAAGGTTTTACATTGGACCCTATGGGAAAATTTACATTTTCTTCTTCTCCTCTGAAACCGCTGAAGCAAAGTCAACCAAACTTAACAGGAATGATGAACTGAAGGTCCTTAACAAAGATTGCTCATTTTGTTTTGATCCAATGAAAAACATGGCCGCCAGCACAGAACAAAGTTTATTTTGCCCCTATGGGAAATTCACATAAAAAACATAGCCACCATGCAGAACATCGAAAAATCCTGTTGTCCAGCATTTTGTCAGGTGAGAGATACAGGCTCAGTGTCTGAGCCTCTAGTTTGTCCCCTGCTGCAACGTGGAGCGGGGACATAGAAATGCGGGGCGTCCATGCGTCCGCCACACTTTCTTGTAAGCGCTCTCATGCCTACAAATTTTAACAGATTTTCATGAAATTTATATACCAAATGTTTAAATCACTAATACCTTGGTCAAGTTTGAAGATCAGCCTCGGTCCTTACTTTTTGACAGAGTTATGGGACTTTGACCAAAATAATGACACCGTTTTATCCAAAAATTGACCTTGTAAGTGTTCTCATACCTACAAATGTTGACAGATTCTCATGAAATATATACCAAATGTTTATACCACCAATACCTTGGTCAAGTTCTAAAATCAGCATCGGTTCATACTTTTTGACAGAGTTATGGGACTTTGACCAAAATAATGACTCCATTTTATCCAAAAATTGACCTTGTAAGCGCTCTTATGGCTACAAATTTTGACAGATGAAATTTATACCAAATGTTAATACCATTAATACCTTGGTCAAGTTTGAAGATCAGCCGTGGTCGATACTTTTTGTATCCCCACATATTTAATTCTGAAACACCCCTGAATGTTTGAAAATATTGCAACTTCATATACAGTATACTAGTATGTTGCTTGAGCGGTGGGGGACCCAGGAATTGTATTTTTGTTTGTGACTTTGTACCTTTTTCTGTGTTGCCCAAAACATTCAACACTTGATTAAATTGCCTTATCCGACAACACTTCTTATTCATGATTGACCTGCACTTGTCTTTCAAATATATAAGTAAAAAACATTGGCCATTTCAATGGATGAACAATGAAAACCTGATAAAGGCGTGAAAAAAAAATCATAAAAATTTGTCACAATTGCAGAAATAACAAAAGAGAAGGACATATCAATTTTCAAAATTAATGTTTTAGGCTCATCAGCACTAAGAATAAAGTGCCTTCTGGTTTCATATGTTTATTGAAGCTTGTCATTTTCATCTAATATCCTTAGGGTCAAGCTATACACCTCGCCGTAAGTTAAGCAACACCATATAAATGTATTTTCCTTGGCCAGCAATGTCATCAGACATGAATCCAGTTGAAAACTTGTGGGATATTATTTGTTGGAACGTTAATAACAGAACTCCTGCTTTCCAAAATATCCAGGAATAATGTGCTGAAATCGTAACCAAACGGGAAAATACACCCCAAGCAACACTCGGTCATTTAGTCAACAGTAAGAGGAGCAGGGTAAATGAACTTTACGGGAAACGATGTGGTTATACTAAATATTTACTTTGTAGCTTCTAATGAACCTCAAAATAAAAGATTATTTTTCATAAAGATTATTATACCCCCCGCAAACAAAGTTTGGGGGTATATAGGAATCACCCTGTCCATCCGTTCGTCTGTCTCTGTCGGTCTGTCCGTCCATGTACCTTCTTAGCACATGTTCTACTAAACCTCTGCTTTGATTTTGATGAAATGTTGCACAGTTGTAGTTCACCATCTGAAGATCTGCATGAAGTAATATGGTTGCTGTCCAAAATTATTGAGGGGAGATTATTCGTCTTTGAATATTTTCTGGAAAAAGGGGGAGGAAGAACCTTGTCAGCACATGTTCTCCAAAACCACTGCTTGGATTTTGATGAAATGTTACACACTTGTAGTACACCACCTGAAGATGTGCATGAAGTAATATTGTTGCAGTATGAAGTTTTGAAGGGGAGATAATTTGTCTTGGAATAATTTCTGGAAAAAGGGGGAAAGGGGAGGTCAAACTTTGTCAGCGCATATTCTCCAAAACCTCTGCTTGGATTTTGATGAAATGCTACAAAATTGTAGTACACCACCTGAAGATGTACATGAAATAATATGGCTGCTGCCAAAAATTTTGATGGGGAGATAATTCATTTTAAGGGAGTACGAGCCTGAGATTTCAGAAGCATTCTATATCCTCGGGTTTTATCCATTCAATCAGTGCTAAAATTTTTTGCACATGGATCACATCTTCTTGGTCATAAGGCACTTTAAAATACATAAAATAGACTGTGTATAAAATTTAATCAACTTCCAATTATAATTTCATATATTTAAAGGCCTATAAACATCTTATGCAAATTGAAGGAAAACTCTAGAGAGATCTGTTTCCTGCCAAAATTTTGATGTCTTATATCTCAAAAATTCCTACATGGATTTTCAAAATTTTTTGCTCAAGTTGTTCCATTAGTAGTGCTCTTCAAAACAAAAGGTCAGAATTTTAATTCTAATTACAAAATTTCTGAGACTCGTACTCCCTTAATATTTTCTGGAAAAAAAGGGAGGTGTGAACCTTGTCAGCACATGTTCTTCTAAACGGGTACTTGGATATTGATGAAATGTTACACAGTTGTAGTATACCACCTGAAGATGTGCATGAAGTTATTAAGTTTCTGTTTGAAATTTTGAAGGGGAGATAATTAGTCTTTGAATATTTCCTGGAAAAAAGGGGTATATCATTGTGTCCATACTTGTATTGTGTCCACATTTGTACCGTGTCGCAACTGTACTGTGACCACACACACTTAAATTTACACTTGCCATATTGATTCAGGGTTCAATTAGCGGGGGGAATAACTAGCTGCCATCGGCGACAGCTCTAGTTCATTTTTGTCTCATAAAGAAAGTAGCGGAAAGCGAGACATAGGCATGCAAAGTATGACAATGACGGTGATGGTGTTAACTTTTACTAAATACAGGATATTTTAAAAACCCTTTGATGTAACATCATATTTGGTCCAGTGGTAGTACTTATAATGTGCTACCTTACTGACATAAAGTCATGTAACCTTGACCTTAATTACATGATCCAGTGACCATTTAAGTTTTTCTGCTTAAATCCATATCTCAGTACCTAGAAGTGGTAGGTTGATATTATTTAGTATGTAGGTAGGGCTTGTGAAAAACGTGTCAGTCTGGCATATGACTTTTCTTCTTGACCTTAATTACATGGTCTAATGGCTATGCTAAGTTTCTCTGCTTAAGTCAATTTCTCATTAACTTTAAGGAGTAGGTCAATATTTCTTGGTATGTAGGTTGGTCTTTGGCAGTACATGTCAGTCTGACAGGTGACGTTTGTCCTTGACCTCAATATCATGGTCTAGTGACCATGTTAAGTTTGTCTGAATAAGTCCATTTCTCAATAACTATAAGTAGTAGGTCAATGGTATTTAGCATGTGGGTTGGTCTTGGGTAGTCAGACTGGCATATGGCTTTTTGTTTTTTACCTCATTGGCTCAATTTCAGGATTAGTGAACATGTTAAGTTTCTCATTATCTATTAGTGGTAGATCAATGATATTTTGTTTGTTGGTTGGTCTTGGACAGTGCTTGACAGTCTGCCATATGACTTATGCATGTGACCTTAATTTCATTATCTAGTAAGCATGTCTGGTTTAGCATGACATATTAATGTTTGGTCAATAATATTTTGTATGTTGGTTGGTCTTTGGAAGTGCATAATCATGATAATAGTCTGCTATATATTTTTTGTAAGTGACCTAAATTTCACAGTCTTGTAAGTTTTCTTATAAGTTCATTTGCACATTTTTTTTTTACTTGCACATTTTTAATATTTATATTTTAAAAGTGAAGATTAACAAATTAAATTTCTATAAAATTTATAGATCTGAACTTTGACTGAGTGTAGAGTTCAAAGTTAAAACCTAAGATGTCTGTAAAAGGATTTGATATAGCTTTTCTTGAGACTGGTTAGGTAGTTGACTGTTTTACTAAAGAGTAGATTTTATAACTTATGATGATTACGTTTATAAAAAAAACGGGGAATCGAAATTTAGACAGTACCTCAACAGGTACAGAGAAGACAGCTTGATTTTTTGATGAGCAAATATGTCATTTTAAGTGTTATACACCTTTACATGGAGGACTTTAATTTCTAATTAAGGGGGTTCGCCACTCCATTTGGAAATAAATAGGATTTCAATTTAATGTGATTTTTTGTTAGAAATTCAAAACAGAAGTAATATGAGTGAAAAAAATTCTCATTTTTTTGATATATAAGTGGTTGAACATTTTTTTTTTTGTAATGAATTTATTGGCAAGAATTATCATAAACAATTTTTACATGCAGATATCAATAACCATTATTATAACATTAGGTAGTATAAAACAGAGTACAGAAATGAAAAGCAGACAACTAAAAAAGTTTCAAAGGAACAAAATTTGAAATGAAACATTCTGACGTCAGGCCATTTTAATTAAGCATTTATTTTTTTGTTTTTGAATACTCCAATAACACATGGGGGACTTGAAAATTTGGCAGGAAACTGAACTCCTTGGATTTTTCATAGGATTAACATTAGCAAGGTATGACCATGAATGAATAGGACAGAATAAATAGAATTTTATGAAATTCTTTCAGAATGCTCAAAAAGATGTATGAAATGAAATTATGGGAAAAAATAAGGGGGTCCATGGGCAAAAAAATTATAATGTTTTTAATTAGATAAAACCCAAGAATTCTGAAAATCTGACAGAAATTCCAAAATATGAGGAGCGAACCCCCTTAACTTATATCTAATAAATAAAATATCGAACTATATATATATATACACTCAAACTCTACTCCTGTTGTAAGCATAAGGTCCAACAGACTAATGTTTAAAGGAAAAAGTAAAGTTCATCTAAAAACAGAAGTAAGAAATGTGCGCAATTGAAATAAAGAAAGTGCGCACATGAAATTAATAAAATTTGTGCAAATGAAATCAAAGATATGCGCAAATGATACAGGTATGCAAAATTGCGCAAATGAAATGCACAGAGTTAGTGATCGGTACTTAATTACTTAGATTTCAATTTTGATATGGCCCCTACCTATCATAAGAATGTTGAATGTAGTCATGGATTTGTGATTTAAATTTGAACTGTAATAATGCCACCACTGTATAGTTCCATTTAGTTATATTTTAAATACCCCTACATTATAAGCTTATACAAACAACTGAAACGTCAACTTCTACAGGACAGTTAGTAACAAAATTTAAAAAAATAGACTTTCTGGTTTGTTTCCATTGATATACACACTACATGTAATACTTTTTGGTGCCATTTAGGGCTTGCTATATGGTGTAAGTTTCCTCGCTGTGTTGAAGACTGTACTTTGACCCATAGATGCTTTGTTTTGAGTCATTTTAATCTGGAGATGGGATGCTGTCTCCTTGACATTTTTCACATTTACATTCTTTTTCATATTTCTTCAAAAATAGTTGACAACATTCTGAACAAAAACTATATTATTGTATATCTTTATTCTCATAATCCCTAGTAAATACATAGGTACAGAGATATGGATCAAATGTAATTATAATGTAGATATGTCTCAAAAATATAATACATTGTCAACATGTTATACAGATGATCAATAAATAGTACAGGAATGGTGCAGGAAAAATAATAGTGTTCAACCATTATTATGGACCCATCGAAGTATATGCTTTACTGTGGATTTTTGAAAAGATATTGCAATACATGATTTCTTCAAATTTCAAAACAACGGCAGCAGAATACCTAAGGAACAAAGCACAAGATTACATACATCAAAGTCCAGAGACAAGGCAATAGCATGAACACCAGAAGCCGGAAGACCAAAGACACTACATGCCCACAAGACACACGAACACTACATTATACAACACAAAAAAAACAACTAAAGCACTAACAGTGTGAACTCTCAAAAAAAAACAAAAAACAGTGACATCAGGTGCTCCGGAAGGCTAAGTTTGTCCTGCTCTGTATACAGCACCCGTCATACTGTCATATTAATTCTTGATTGTGAATAATTGTCATTCTAATATGTGAACATTGGAAACCATGACAACTTGCCACGTGTTAATGTCTACTTATATAATGAGCAAGTCACAACAGTCTAAACGCTGAAATAGACAATACATGGGTAAAACTAAGGTTATTGCTGTTCTTACATTGTACCTCATAGGTCTGCCTCAATTACTAGATGTCATGGTAGAATCCAAATAATTCATCTTCACAATGGATGGTAGTTGATTTACAAATTGGTGCCCATTATTTTACATATTTATTTTTAACAATAGATTAATTACCCATACAGCAAGGGGCAGGGCATATATGGCTATGTGTAGCAATATTTTTAATGAAAAAACTCACTTCTTAGCATTTTTATTTGTTTTAGCTTTTGGCAAAGGTTATGCTTGGGAGCCACTTACCTTAGATGTTAATGTGGGGGATACTGTGAGATGGACATGGAATGCCCCAACTGCTGGATCTAAGTATAGTGTCATTCAAAAATCATCAAACGGATTTTCCTCAGGACCACCGACCGAACAAGGTTTGTTTTCATATAGACCAAAGACAGTTTTATTTATTATACTACCTCTTTTTGCAGAATTTTGCATAGCAACCATATATTTTGGGATTTAGTTTTGTTGAAACAGCCATTTCCAACAAGTGAATTGCAAAAGTCTTCAATTCCAGTTTATTGTTAATTTCCAGAATCTGTCAAAAACCACATAATTTTGGAGTTTTAAACAAGTTTTCCCATTAGAAAATGTGGTTGCTGAAATGTTAATGTTCTTCAGTTTCGAAACAGTGAACAGGTATGCTGCTAACAGATCTTGTAAGCAGAATTCCCCTGAAAGTGTATAATATAATTTTGTGAAATTTTGTATTTAGCAAGGATATGAAAATTGTATATGATATGTAGATGAACATGATGTCTGGGATCTTTCATTGTGCAATTTTCCCCCTTTGTACTTTGGAATAAAAAGGTGTTTGGCCATATGCTTTTAGTGCAACTCATAAGAAAACTTTTCAATGGAATTTAAGGGAGTATGATTGTCAGATTTCAGAAGCATTCAATATCCCCAGGTTTTATCCATTTCATTAGGCTTAAATTTTTTGTACCCCGCCTCACCGCGACGGTGGGACATAGTAATGGTCTGCGTCCGTGTGTCCGTCCATCCGTCCGTCCGTCTGTCTGTCACACTTTCTTGTGGATGCAACTCCTCGGAAACCGTGTATTGGATTATGTTCAAATTTTATAGGATTGTTAGTCACTATATGTACTAGATCATATCGCACCGCCATTTTGATTCGTCAATTTTTGTAGGAGTTATGGGACTGACCATTTTTAGCAATACTATACAACTGGAGATCTTGTGGACACAACTCCTCGGAAACCGTGTATTGGATTTTGTTCAAATTTTGTAGGATTGTTAGTCACTATATGTCCTAGATCATATTGCACTGCCATTTTGATTCGTCAGTTTTTATAGGAGTTATGGGACTTTGACGATTTTTAGCAATACTATACAAATGGAGATCTTGTGGACGCAACTCCTCGGAAACCGTGTATTGGATTTTGTTCAAATTTTGTAGCATTGTTAGTCACTATATGTTATAGATCATATCACACCGCCATTTTGATTCGTCAAATTTTGTTGGAAATATGGGACTTTGATTATTTCCACATTGTTATGCAATGGCAAATCTTGTGGACGCAACTCCTCAGAAACTGCTTGTCAGAATTCATTCAAATTTTACAGGATTGTTAGCCACCATTAGTACAAGATCATATCACGTCGCTATTTCGAGTCTTCAAATTTTGTAGGAGTTATAGGACTTTGATTATTTCCACATTGTTATAAAATGGCAAATCTTGTTGACGCAACTCCTTAGAAACGGCTGTTCAGAATTCATTCAAATTTTACAGGATTGTTAGTCACCATTAGTACTAGATCATATTACATTGCCATTTTAATTCATCAAATTTTGTTGGAGTTATGGGACTTTGATTATTTCCACATTGTTATACAATGGCAAATCTTGTGGACGCAACTCCTCAGAAACTGCTTGTCCGAATTCATTCTAATTTTACAGGATTGTTAGTTGCCATATGTACTTAGATCATATTGCATCGCCATTTTGATTCGTCAAGTATTGTAGGGGTTATTGGACTTTAAAAATTTAACAATGTTATACAATGACAGATCTTGTGGACGCAACTCCTCAAAAACCAGTACTCAGATTTCCCTCAAATTTTCCAGGATTATTAGTCACCATATGTACTAGATCATAGCAATTATTGTCCCCCGCCGCAACGTGACGGAGGGCCATAGTAATTGTCTGCGTCCGTGTGTCCATGCGTCCGTGTGTCATGTTTTTGTGGGCCCAACTCCTCATACACCACTGGACAGATTTTGCTGAAATTTTGTGTGATTGTTTGTCACCAACTGTAGTTGATCATATCATGTCGCATATTTGGATTTGACAAATTTTACAGGAGTTATGGGACTTTATTGACTTAATGCATACTACAACATAGGAAGACTTTGTGGACACAACTCCTCAAAATCCAACTAAGGGATTTTGCTGAAATTTTGCTTGGCTGTTTGCCACCTAATGCAGTTCATCATATCCTGTCGCCATTTTGATTTGCAAAATTTTACTTGAGTTATGGAACGTTATCGACTTTACTGCAGCGGCGGGGGACATAGCTACGCGTAGCAATCTTGTTTAAATTGATTAATTTGACCCCTTCTATATTTCTCGTAGAAGAGCAGACTCACTAGGGTTGCGTGGAATGCTTAATTTCCTGCCCCTACCCAATTTTGAGTCTCTGTAAAAATTTGTTACTCCAGTTGTCCCTTCCTCCTTTATATCTTTTATCTATTTGAATCGATGAACTTGTTCTTGTCCTGATATAGCTGAAATATTGCTCTTTGGATGTAAAAATCTTATCTAATCAATTTACAATGTATATAAAAAAAAATTAATTGAAAAAAACGTTGGATTAAGTTGAGGAAGTGATCTCCACACATGATATGACAAAATTCATGTTGAATAAATATGAAGAAAAATATGTTTATAACAGCCATCATTTTCATAATGTAGTCATACATACAGGAGTCATTCACACCAAAAAAGTAGTTTCTCTCATATGTTTGATATACTGGGAAAATTCTCATAATATGGATAACAGTTCATGGAATCATTACTGCTGGAATACTGATTACAAATTACTCAAAAACTGTAACAGGTATAGAAATAAGTCTTAAAGACTGAAAATGACGATCAATACAAAATCTACTTACCCTGCATTTGAGAAGAAATCAGATAACCTTGTTCTGGAGTTATTGCCCTCTTTCCTTAAAATTTTCAAATACTACACAGTTTTCATTTTCTTTTTTTTTCCTTTTTTAACAACAAATATTATGACTTTATTTAAAAAATTTGCTTGTTACAGTTTACGTTATGAGTCCAAGCTGCTCATAACACTCCTTGTTACGTTCAACTATTTACCCAGGGTAATAGATTGTTTTATTATTATAAATACATACACATATATAACACATTATGATAAGATTACAAAGATTAATTCATAATAATCAAATTATTTTAATATTTATTCAATAAAACTGATTTACAATGTTTATTTTCTGTTTTTAACCTTACATTAAATTCTTTGACAAATATGTCAAAAACATTTACAGCTTTAGTTCTGCATTCTGATACATAATATGATTTATATATAGCAAAGCTTAATATTGTTAAAAAATAATTGAACCAAAAATATGTTTCGTCAAATATTTTATACCCTATAATTAGATGTTTCAATGTTATCTTGAAATTTATTTTACATTTACATAAACTTCAAGTGTTTTCATCCAAAAATTATCCAGATATGAACAAGTCACAAAATAGTGTTGGTAATCTTCAATATTCCAGCAGAAATTACAACGATTGCTCTTAGCTACTTTCCATTGAAATAAAGAGTTTTCTTGTCGGAATAATATATTGTAAAAGTTTCCACTTAAAAACTTTTCATTTTCTTATTAAGGTAGTATATGTTCTAAAATTTTCAGATATTAATCTTTGTTATAAGAGAATACAAAAAATAAAATAAAAATTGGGGGTCACTGGCCATATAAGCTTATGTTCATTTACCAAAAATTAAGAATTTATTATTGAAATACTACAGAAAATTATAATTCTTTTACATAGTAAAAAATTGTAGCTTGCTCGAGATGTTAAAAATCTAATCTTCAGTAACCACAATGCCTATTTTAACCATACTTGGCTCTCAATAGTCCTTCTGTGGTCCATTGAATGAATTTTGCCGAGCAGCTTGATATGCCTGGGTTTCAAATTGGCCCTGTGGAAAACCGTTCAGAGATCTTTTCCTCTGAAAATGCTTATCTATTTGGGACCAAACTTTTGGCACAATGGTCCTTTGATTGTCCACTTACAAAATCTGTGTCAGGTTTGCATCTCATCCTAGATGGTCCCCGAATTCAGGAACATAGTTGAACATTGGACCCTATGGAAATATATTATTGATTTTCTCCATTAAAAACTACAATCCAAATTTGACCTAAACCTGCCTCAATATTCCTTGGGTGTTTAGCTTTTAAAATTGTTCAGCAGGTAAAGTAACCCATCTGAGATGGCCACAAGTTAGGAACACAATTTAGGAGCAAAAAGGAAAAGCCATTCACAAAGTTTTCTTCTGAAACTCTGACACATTTTGACTGTTAGGTGATCTCCATAAAAGAAAAAAAACAACATTTGGCAGGCCTGTATATCATCAGAGATGGCTCAGAAAGCCATTAGACATACATGTAGTTGAACATTCAACTGTTTAGAAACTCTTGCATAGATCTTCTCCATTGGTACTCATGCCTGCCAACTTTTGAAAATCGTCATGGGGGTTTTGCTGCGTGTCAAATAAGGAAACTACTTTGCTATAGGGGGTCTTATGGTATGCTTTTGTTGTTTATAGTGTTCTAATGTGTTTCATCATTACATTCTACTCTTCCTTAGTTGTTTAATTGTCTTCAAGTGTCTTTTATTTGGAATTTCAAATTTTGATTTTTGGAGCCTCAATGGGGGTTTTCCCTCAAAAACCCCCAGAAAGCGGGGGGGTTGGCAGGCCTGGGTACTATAGTCCTTTTAAAATAGAGGTATATTATTGTAGTTTAAATTGAGACCCAAAGATATATAAATTGAGACCTATAAATGAATAAATTGAGACCCATAAACATAAATTGAGACTAATAAACATATAAATTGAGACCCATAAACATATAAATTGAGACTCATAAACATATAAATTGAAATCCATAAACATATAAATTGAGACCTACAACATAGAGATTAAGTGGGCCATCAAGTCCAGGTGAGTGATACATGTTATGATGATCCTCTTGTTATTTTAACTGACAGGTGCTCATGAAAGGACAATGACAGCTGAAGGAAATTTACTCTACTGGAGTGGATATACCGATTCAGCTAACACAACCAGTCTCCATGGTAACATTAATGTATTTTCTCGACAAGACTCGGTACAAAATTTGAAGTTGGTTGTTGGTGGATATGAAGCCAATTATGATGTTTCAAATAGAGGTATGTAGACATTACTAATTACTGTACAATGATTGACATATATTGGCAAGCACATTTGGCAAATTATTGTAGGTAGATAGACAGTACTATTTACATCCATGAGAATTTGTTGTAGAAGAACCTACCATACTAACCCGAAATCTGTAATTAAAAGTATGAGTCGCCATGCTTGTTTTTTGTCTCGCCCAACGAAGAAAGTTGCAAAAGGGAGACATAGCGATCCAAAATTCTGTCGTCGGTAGTATCGGCATCGTCAACATTTATTTTAATCCTGTGGTTAAAGTTTTCTAAACATCAATATCTTCATCAAATCTTTATGGAATCATTTGAAATTTTGGCAGAAGCAAGAGAATGGTCAGAAAATTACCTCCAGTTGTAAAATTTCAAATTTTTTTCTTTAGTTTTTCCGTATTTGGACTTAGTTTTTTTGCACAAGAAATTTATTTTAACCCTGTGGTTAAAGTTTTCTAAACATCAATATCTCATCAAATCTTTATGGAATCATTTGAAATTTGGACAGAAGCTAAAAAATGGTTAGAAAATTATCTCTGGCTAAAAATTTTGGAATTTTTTAAAAAATTTTTTCCGAATTTTTTTTTTTCTGCATTTGGACTTAGTTTTTTGCCGAAAATTTTCAATGTTAGTTGTTAAGAAGTAGAATTAAGTCTTTGAATATTAATAGAGCTATTTGAATTGACAATTCTGCATAAAGTGGGCAGTTGTGTAACAGGATTGTTCGAATCTTGATTCCGGTTCCAGCTTTGTAAATTTCCTGAAAATATCAAATATTGTAAAAGACAAATAATTTTTGAAATTCTTGCTTCCAATTACAAATTTAAACAATGTTTTGGTATCAAATATAATTTTGAAGACTAAAGAATGGAAGAACATGGTTCCAACTTTGGTAAATTTCCTGAAACTCTCCAAGACAAGTATTTTTTATAGAAATTCTTATTAACAACAATGCTTTTTTAATAAATTTGAATCAAACATTTTTAATAATAAAATTGCAAAAGTTTTTGATTCCAATTTTGGTTAAGATTCCTTGATCTCTCCAAGACAAGGTATTTTTATGGAATTCTATCTAGCAACCATAACTTTTCCATTTCCTTGCATTTATAATGATCATTCCCAAAAATCTATGATTCTTATTTTGGTAAATTTCCTGAAACTCTCAAAGACCTGTTATTTTTTGGAATGCTACATAGCAACCATATGTTTTTCAATTCTTTACAGTTATAATGGTCATTTTCAAAAGTCAAATTGCAAAAATCTTTGATTCCAGTTTTGGTATATTTGATGAAAGATCATTATTTTTTGTAATTCTACTTAGCAACCATACCTTTTTGCATACATTTCATTGAAAACAGTCATTGTATAAAAATATTTGATTCCAATTTTGATATATTTCTGATATTCTCAAAGTCCAGTTATTTCATGGAATTCTATCTAGGAGCCTCATCAAAAAATAGGCCAAATTACAATGACAATGTTATGAGCAGGGGAGACATTAGGTTCCGTGGAACCACCTTTACAAATTTTTATACAACCGCAAAAAATTTTGATGTCGTATATTGGTATGATACTGGCGGCGCCGTCGTCGTCGTCGGCGGCGGCGGCGTCGTTGTTGGCGTCTGTAGACACTCCGTTTCCGTTCTATAACTTTAGTTCTAGTTGATCAATCCTTATGAAATTTTTACACAATGTTCCTTGGCACAAAAGGAAGGCTGGGATTGGTTTTGGATATTCTGGCCCCGCCCGTTTTATAGAAAAGGGCCAAAGGGGCCAAATTTGGTGCTTTCACATATTTGGCTGTAGAATTTTTATTACTTATTTGATTTTGATGGGGTTTGTTTGAGTGTGCTCCTGAGGAAATTTCCAATCTGGAGTATGCCAGCGGATTTCACGTAGCATGTACCGCGAAGGAGATAAATGGGGCCCAACAGGGGCAAATCTCAAAAAAACTTATTTTTTTTATATTAAGTCCGATTTTGATGCAGTTTTTTTCAATGGATTCCTTGTGAAAAATTAATATGGCGCCCAGCTATTAGATTTTTGATAACTTGTTTCCTTTTCCAGCTATGAGGGGCCAAACGGGGCCAAAATTGCGAATTTGCAGATTATGTAGAATTTTTATTTTTCATCGGATTTCGATGGGATTTTTTTCTCTGGATTCCTCTTGATCTAAGCTTTCAGTAGAATGACAACAGATTTGACGTAGGTCTTATCGTTTCCGAGCTACAAGGGGTCAAAAGGGCCAATAATGCAATTTTTTTTAAATATGTCAAATCTTTAATTTTCATCAGATTTCGATGGGATTTTTTCTTTGGATTCCTCTTGAGCTAAGCTTTCAGTAGTATGACAAAGGATTTTGTGTAGGTCTTACCGTTTCCGAGCTACACGGGGTCAAAGGGGCCAAAAATGCAATTTTTCTAAATATGTCAAATCTTTATTTTTCATCGGATTTCGATGGGATTTTTTTCTTTGGATTCCTCTTGAGCTAAGCTTTCAGTGGTATGTCAACGGCTTTTGTGTAGGTCTTATTGTTTCCGAGCTACAAGGGGTTAGAAAGCGGCCAAAAATGCAATTTTTCTAAATTTGTCAAATCTTTATTTTTCATCGGATTTTGATGGGATTTTTTTCTTTGGATTCCTCTTTATCTAAGCTTTCAGTGGTATGTCAACAGATTTTTTGTAGCTCTTACTGTTTCAGAGCTACAAGGGGTCAAAGCCAAAATAGCAATTTTTCTAAATATGTCATATCTTTATTTTTCATCAGATTCCGCTGGATTTTTTTTCTTTGAATTTCTATGGATGTAAAGTTTTAGTTGATAGTACATATTTTGCATAGCTCTTACGGTTTTTTATCAGTAAGTAATCAAAAGGGTTGATTTTTCTCTATTTTGTTTCTAGCTAATAACTGTGTCTGGCTTCTTTTTGTGTCCATCTAATTATTGTGTCAAGCTCTTTACTGTGTCCACATTCACTTTAAACTACTTTTGTTGAAATTTCAGTGGTCGACATGCTGCGGTCGTATTATGCTGCGCTCGGCGTAGCCCTTTATTCTAGAATTGAGATCAAAGTTTGCTCATTTTTAGCCATTTTTTATTCAAAATTTACATGGAATGTAAGGGGGAAATATGGAAAGGCGATTTTTAGCTTAATAGAAAATAACTTTTTATCCATGAGAATTTGATGTATTTTTTTGAACAGATAGTTTATGATGTAATTTATTGGTTACAATAAAAAAATGTATATGTCACCATGCTTTTAACGGAGATATTTTACAAAGTTTCCGGATTAAACATTATTTACAGGAAAAGGGAGTTAATTCGCGGCAAAGCAGATGAAATGTGATTTTTTACATCTGTCATTTCATTATGATGTCACAAAGAAAAAGCCATCAAATTACTTTTCTGGCCAGAAAATCAAATCTTCCCCGTATCAGACTCTTCATTTTTCTAATGCGCGATTGAATTGCGCAGCCCAACAGTGTTTATCTACCTTAAAAGTTGTAAAAACTTCTTCAAAGGTGATAGCCTATGACATGTGTGAAAATGGCCATGTAATTTTCAGTTACAAAAAAACTTTCACATTTGATTAATCTGTTATTTAAACCTTATAAATGTGACAATAAGTGTTTTTTTTTTTTCGCCTGTCTTGATTTCATTACCTTGACCGAGGCATATGAATGACCTACCTTGAGTTCATTACCTTGACTGAGGCATATGAATTACCTTGCTTGATTTCATTACCTTGACCGAGGCAAATGAATGACCTTCCTTGATTTCATTACTTTGACCCAGGTAAATGAACGACCTTCCTTGATTTCATTACTTTGACTGAGGATGAATGACCTTCCTTGATTTCATTACCTTGACCGAGGCATATGAATGACCTTCCTTGATTTCATTACTTTGACCAAGGCATATGAATGACCTTCCTTGATTTCATTACCTCATCTGAGGCATATGAATGACCTTCCTTGAGTTCATAACCTTAACCGAGGCATATGAATGACCTTGCTTTATTTCATTACATTGACAGAGGTATATGAATGACTTCCTTAATTTCATTACCTTGACCTAGGCATATGAATGACCTTCCTTGATTTCATTACTTTGACCGAGGTATATGAATGACCTTGCCTCATTTTATTACCTTGACCTAGGCATATCAATGACCTTCCTTGATTTCGTTACCTTGACCGAGGCATATGAATGTCCTTCTTTGATTTCTTTACATTCCTTCCTTGATTTCATTACCTTGACCTAGGCATATCGATGACCTTCCTTGATTTCATTACCTTGACCTATGCTTGATTTCATTACCTTGACCTAGGCATATCAATGACCTTCCTTGATTTCATTACCTCAACCGAGGCATATGAATGACCTTCCTTGAGGTCATTACCTTGACCTAGGCATATGAATGACCTTCCTTGATTTCATTACATTGACAGAGGCATATGAATGACCTTCCTTGATTTCATTACCTTGACTTAGGCATATGAATGACCTTCCTTGATTTCTTTACTTTGACCGAGGCATATGAATGACCTTGCTTGATTTCATTACCTTGACCAAGGCATATGAATGACCATCCTTGATTTTGTTACCTTGATCGAGGCATATGAATGACCTGCCTTGATTTCATTACATTGACAGAGGCATATGAATGACTTTCCTTGATTTCATTACCCTGACCTAGGCATATTGATGACTTTCTTTGATTTCATTACCTTGACCTAGGCATATGAATGACCTTGCTTGATTTCATTACCTTGACCTAGGCATATCAATGACCTTCCTTGATTTCCTTACCTCAACCGAGGCATATGAATGACCTTCCTTGAGGTCATTACCTTGACCTACGCATATGATTGATCTTCCTTGATTTCATTACTTTGACCTAGGCATATGAATGACCTTCCTTGATTTCATTACCTTGACCTAGGCATATGAATGACCTTCCTTGATTTCATTACCTTGACCTAGGCATATGAATGACCTTGCTTGATTTCATGACCTTGACCTAGGAATATGAATGACCTTCCTTGATTTCATTACTTTGACCGAGGCATATGAATGACCTTCCTTGATTTCATTACCTTGACCTAGGCATATCAATGACCTTCCTTGATTTCATTACCTTGACCGAGGCATATGAATGACCTTCCTTGATTTCATTACATTGACAGAGGCATATGAATGACCTTCCTTGATTTCATTACCTTGACCTAGGCATATGAATGACCTTGCTTGATTTTATTACCTTGACCTAGGCATATCAATGACCTTCCTTGATTTCCTTACCTCAACCGAGGCATATGAATGACCTTCCTTGAGTTCATTACCTTGACCTAGGCATATGAATGACCTTCCTTGATTTCATTACTTTGACCGAGGCATATGAATGACCTTCCTTGATTTCATTACCTTGACCTAGGCATATCAATGATTTCTTGATTTCATTACCTCAACCGATGCATATGAATGACCTTCCTCGATTTCATTACTTTGCTCGAGGTATATGAATGACCTTCCTTGATTTCTTTACCTTGACCTAGGCATATGAATGACATACTTTGATTTGGTAAATCTTTTTCATAGTATTTGATTGGGCTTTCTCACATTTATTGTGCAAATATCTTTGAATAAAAGACTTTAAAGTAATTCAATAATACACATGTAAAAAAAAGAAAAAATAATCATAAGAAACAGTCCACTTTTTGTTTTTAATGCAGTAGAGAATCTAGACCATTAAATATTTGATGTATCATTGACATGCCAATATTTATCCTTTTCATCATGTCCATCACAGGAAATAGGTAGCAAAAAATAAAAATTCACATTTAACAGAACAAATTTTAGTAGTTTATTGAATATAAGGGCATCAATGAATTGTTTATTGCTTAAATGTTACATGTAAATGTCCATGGGATGTGTATTTGTAAATTTTCTGTAAAATTAAGAAAGTTGTCATAATTCAGTTAGATGTTTACACAGATCAGTGTGTATATCTCAGTACTAAAATTACGCAATTTCAAAATTATCAATCTCCCAAATATGGAGAGTAATATTCCTACATCTCTGCTAACAGAGTGTATGTTTCACAGTTGATTCATTATTGGAGAGCTAGCACAAATTATACAGACTTTCTCATTTGACATAGTTATCTTTGTGACTGCCTCATTAATCAATGCTTCAAAGAATTCAGTCTCATACAATCATTAATAAAGGGCTACGCCGAGCGCAGCATGATACGACCGCAGCATGTGGAATACTGAAATTTGAACAAGTGTAATTCAAAATGAATGAGGACACAGTAAAGAGCTTGATACAGTAATTGAATGGACACAATAAAGAGCTTGAATCAATTGCAATTTTGGCCCCTTTGGCCCCTTTAGCTCAGAAACAGGAAAAGCTATGCCAAATTTGTTGACTTACTACTGAAAGCTTATATCAAGAAGAATCCAAAGAAAAAAATCTGATCGAAAGCTCGAAAACGGTAAGAGCTACACAGAAACGGGAAAAGCTATGCCAAATATGTTGACTTACTACTGAAAGCTTATATCAAGAAGAATCCAAAGAAAAAAATCTGATCGAAATCCGATGAATAATAAGGCTTTCAAATATTTTCAAAAATTACAATTTTGGCCCCTTTGACCCCTTGTAGCTCGAAAACGGTAAGAGCTATGCAAAATCTGCTGCCATATTAATGACAGCTTACATCAAGAGGAATCCAAAGAAAAAAATACTATTGAAATCCGATGAAAAATAAAGATTTCACATATTTCGAAAACTTGCAAGTTAGGCCCCTTTGACCCCTTGTAGCTCAAAGAAGGTAAGAGCTATGCAATATCCGTTGACATAGTACTGAAGGCTTATATCAAGAGGAATTCAAAGAAAAAAATCCCATCAAAATCCGATGTAAAATAAAGATTTCACATATTTCGAAAATTTGCAATTTTGGCCCCTTTGACCCCTTGTAGCTCGGAAACGGTGGAAGCTTATATCAAGAGGAATTCAAAGAAAAAAATCCCATTGAAATCTGATGAAAAATAAAAATTTCAGGTAATCAGCAAATTTGCAATTTTGGCCCTGTTCGGCCCCTCATAGCTGGGAAAGGAAACACGTTACCAAAAATATAAAAGTTGAACACTATATTAATTTTTCACAAGGAATCTAATGAAAAAAACTGCATCAAAATTGGACAAAAAATGAAAAAAATAGATTTTGGAGATTTCCCCAGTATCATAGCAATATAAGACCTCAAAAATTTTTTTGCGGTCGTATAAAAAGGTTTTAAACAGATTTTTTTGTAGAAAAAATTTAAGTTTTTGTCTGAACTATTGTCTAAGTAACATATATCTTATCAGGGTTGGAAACTTTTTTTTTAGTCCCCTACCGGCTTCGCCCAAGGGGACTTTAGGTTTGCACTCCGTCAGTCCGTCAGTCCGTCTGTCAGTCCGTCACACTCAGTTTTCCGTTCTTTTTTCCCATACTATAAGAGATATTTATCTTATATTTGGTATGTAAGTCTACCACCATGAGTTACAGATCAAGTTCGAGTTTGGTTCCGGTTCATTGATTTTGGACGGAGTTATGTCCCTTTAACTTAGACAAATTTGGTAAAATATAGGTTTTCCGGACTTTTTTTCTTAATCATTCCAGATATGAACCTATATTTGCTATGTGAGTCTACATTATAAGTTACAGATCAAGTTCGAGTTTGGTTCCGGTCCATTGATTTTGGACGGAGTTATGGGCCTTTGACTTAGAAAATTTTGGTAAAATATAGGTTTTCTGGACTTTTTTAGCTCACCTGGCTATGCCAGGGTGAGCTTTTGCCATCACTTGGCGTCCGTTGTCCGTCCTCTGTCTGTCCGTCCGTCCGGCGTAAACTTTTCATTCAAAGATCTTCTCCTCTGAAACCACTGGGCCAATTGGAACCAAATTTGGTCACAATTGTCCTTGGGTGGTCCCCTTTAAAAAAGATATCGGGCAGGTCCGTACCTCATCCAAGATGGCCTCCAGCGGGGAACATAGTTTTAACATTGGACCCTATGGATAAACACATTCAAAGATCTTCTTCTCAGAAACTACCAGTCCAATTATATCAAACTTAGTCACAATGGTCCTTAGATGGTCCCTTCCAATAAAGGTATCCGACAGGTCCGTACCTAATCCAAGATGGCCGCCAGCAGGGAACATAGTTTTAACATTAGACCCTATGGGTAAACGCATTCAAAGATCTTCTTCTCAGAAACTACCAGTCCAATTATAACCAAACTTAGTCACAATGGTCCTTAGATGGTCCCTTCCAAAAAAGGTATCCGACAGGTCTGTACCTAATCCAAGATGGCGGCCAGTGGGGAACATAGTTTTAACATTGAACCCTATGTAAAAGACATTCAAAGATCTTTTCAGAAACTACCAGTCCAATTATAACCAAACTTAGTCACAATGGTCCTTAGATGGTCCCTTCACAAAAGGTATCCAACAGGTCCGTACCTAATCCAAGATGGCCGCCAGCGGGGAACATAGTTTTAACATTGGACCCTATGGAAAAGACATTCAAAGATCTTCTTCTCAGAAACTACCAGTCCAATTATAACCAAACTTAGTCACAATGGTCCTTAGATGGTCCCTTCCAAAAAAG
>MJUU01056287.1:50724-71836 GCA_002080025.1 Modiolus philippinarum
CATTCAAAGATCTTCTTCTCAGAAACTACCAGTCCAATTATAACCAAACTTAGTCACAATGGTCCTTAGATGGTCCCTTCACAAAAGGTATCCAACAGGTCCGTACCTAATCCAAGATGGCCGCCAGCGGGGAACATAGTTTTAACATTGGACCCTATTGGAAAGACATTCAAAGATCTTCTTCTCAGAAACTACCTGTCCAGTGATAACCAAACTTAGTCACAATTGTCCTTAGATGGTCCCTTCCAAAAAAGGTATCCAGCAGGTCTGTACCTAATCCAAGATGGCCGCCAGCGGAAACATAGTTTTAACATTGGGCCTATGGGAAAGACATTCAAAGATCTTCTTCTCAGAAACTACTAGTCCAATTAGAACCAATCTAAGCCACAATGGTCCTTAGATGGTCCCATCCAAAAAATGTATCTGGTAGGTCCGTACCTCATCCAAGATGGCCACCATCTGGAACATAGTTTTTACATTGGCCCTATTGATTTTAAGGGGAACCTCTGCCAGAATTTTTGAATTTTTATTTGAAAAGTGGTCTGCATGTTTTAATTTCAGCACTATGTATAACTTTAATTATAAGGGGAACCCCTGCCCAAATTTTTTTTGAATGGTGTTCTGTTATGGGTTGTAATGGATGGTGGATCTTTCGGTTGCCATGGAAACCAAACAAGAATACTGTAATTTTAGAAAAAAAGTATTCTGCTGAATTTTATTTTTCATTTTTCCTATTGGAAATGCCTTTTATCTATGTCAGCCATGGTCCAGGTGAGCGATACAGGCTCTTGAGAGCCTCTTGTTTCTAAACCGTGTCGGATATGAAGCTTATATTTGCTATGTGAGTCTACCACTATGGGTTACAGATCAAGGTTGAGTTTGGTTCCGGTCCATTGATTTTGGACAGAGTTATGGGCCTTTGACTAAGAAAATTTTGGTAAAATATAGGTTTTCCGGACTTTATTTCTAAATCGTGTCAGATATGAAGCTTATATTTGCTATGCGAGTCTACCACTATGGGTTTCAGATCAAGTTTGAGTTTGGTTCTGGTCCATTGATTTTGGACAGAGTTATGGGCCTTTGACTTAGAAAATTTTGGTAAAATATAGGTTTTCCAGACTTTTTTTCTAAACCGGTTCAGATATTAAGCTGATATTTGCATTGTTAATTAACTACTATGGGTTACAGATCAAGTTCGAGTATGGGTTGGGTCCATTGATATTTGACGAAGTTATGGGCCTTGGGCTCGGAAAACTTTTCTTTAACTATTTTTGCTGGTATACTGAATTATTCAACTGGTAGGGGACTTCTGTATTGCCTTGCAATACGATCCACACTTGTTTATTAAATAATTAAGCTGTCCATTTACTCTGTTACCATGAAATTACAACATAGATGTGATGAGTCTTACTCATGTGAAGTAGTGGTAATGAGTACTCTTTCACTATACTATTTATTTTAGGTCAGACAACGCCTGCCAACACTGGAACTTGTACATGGGATGTTACTCCAATTTCAAATTGTCAATCACTCTCTGGAGATGCTACAAAATTCTGGTTTAAATATCAGTCCTGTAATACTCCAAGGGTAACCTTAATCTCCAGGTTACAGGGTGCTAGTACACAGACTATAGACGTATTGGGTGAAGGATTTTCAACAACTCCCTGTCAGAATGAGATAAGGATCGGAGATTATAACTGTGGTGTTACATCATCTACATCACAAAAGATCACATGTAAAGTAGATACACAACAAACAATGCCGGTAGGTATACAAAAAGCAAAGTAACAACATTGGTTATTGTTATACCTTGATATAATCCATTGGAAATAAAAATCCACAATTTGTCAGTTTTTATATCCCACCTTCCCTCTGTCTATCCCTCTGTCACTCCTTCCCTCTGTCTGTCCTTCTGTCCCACCTTCCCTCTGTTTATCCCTCTCTGTCTCTCTGTCCCACCTTCCCTCTACCTGTCCTTCTGTCCCATCTTCCCACTGTCTGTCCTTCTGTCCCACCTTCCCTCTGTTTATCCCTCTCTGTCTGTCCTTCTGTCCCACCTTCCCTCTATTTATCCCTCTCTGTCTGTCCCTCTGTCCCACTTTCCCTCTGTCTATCCCTCTCTGTCTGTCCCTCTGTTCCACCTTCCCTCTGTCTTTCCTTCTTTTCTTCCTTCTTTCTGTCTGTCCTTCTGTCACTTTTTCCCTATGTCTGTCCCTCTGTCACTTTTCCCTATGTCTGTCCTTCTGTCCCACCTTCCCTCTGTCTATCCCTCTCTGTCTGTCCCTCTAACCCACCTTCCCTCTGTCTTTATCTTCTGTCCCTCCTTCTTTCTGTCTGTCCTTCTGTCCCTCCGTCCCTCTGTCCCTTCTTCCCTTTGTCTTTCCCTCTGTGCCTCCTTCCCTCAGTCTGTCCCTTTTCCCTCTGTCTATCCCTCTGTGACTCCTTCCCTCTCTCTATCCTTCTGTCCCTCCTTCCCTCTGTCTGTCCCTGTGTCCTTCCTTCTTTCTGTCTGTCCTTCTGTCCCTCCTTCCCTTTGTCTGTCCCTCTGTGCCTCCTTCCCTCAGTCTGTCCCTTTTCCTTCTGTCCCTCCTTCCCTCTGTCTGTCCTTCTGTATCTCCTTCCCTCTGTCTATGCCTCTGTCCCTCCTTCCCGCTGTCTGTCCTTCTGTATCTCCTTCCCTTTGTCTGTCCCTGTCTGTCTGTCCCTTTGTCCCTCCTTCCCTCTGTCTGTCCTTCTGTACCTCCTTCCCTCTGTCTGTCCCTCTGTCACTCCTTCCCTCTCTCTATCCCTCTGTCACTCCTTCCCTCTCTCTATCCCTGTCTGTCTGTCCCTGTCTGTCTGTCCCTTTTCCCTCTGTCTATCCTTCTGCCCCTCCTTCTGTCTGTCTGTCCTTCTGTATCCCCTTCCCTCTGTCTGTCCCTGTCTGTCTGTCCCTTTGTCCCTCCTTCCCTCTGTATGTCCTTCTGTACCTCATTCCCTCTGTCTGTCCCTCTGTGACTCCTTCCCTTTCTCTATCCCTCTGTCCCTCTGTCTGTCCTTCTGTACCTCCTTCCCTCTGTTTATCCCTCTCTATCTGTCCCTCTGTCACTTCTTCCCTATGTCTGTCCCTCTGTCACTCCTTCCCTCTGTCTGTCCTTCTGTCCCACCTTCCCTCTGTCTATCCCTCTGTCTTTCCTTCTGTCCCTCCTTCTTTCTGTCTGTCCGTCTGTCCCTCCTTCCCTCTGGTCTCATGTAACCGTTTAGCTTCAATTTTTCTCATGTGTCTGTTTTTCAAAGATTCACATCTTGTTTGCAGAGTTTTACTGAAAAAGTGTGAAATGACAGATATGTAAACCTATACCTCTTTGGAATCCTTGGAACTAATACTTTAAATTACATAGACATCTGAGTCATTCTGACAATATATATGTGCTGTATGTTTCCATGGAAACATTTGCAAAAGTTGAAAAAATTACCCTAAAATTTGCAAAAATTTGCAAAAATGGTGCCAATACACAAGTCCCCCCTCAACGTATATGTTATGAACCAGCATAGCCACTATGATAGCCTGAAAGCCCTGCACAAACAGTTTGGATTTAGCAATAAAAAAGGATATCATTAAGGATAACTTTTCGAAATAAAATACATCGAACACTTACATCCATTTTCGCACCATTTGTACAACATGCTATTTATACCGTCCATGCTGTGTGTCATGTGACCAAAACAAACAGCTAATAACCTACTGTAATGAATAAATTCACTTTTGATTGATTTGTTTCTTTCATGTACTATCATTCTCACAAAATAGAATAAAATTGTTCACATAAACCCACCATTGCAACAATGACATCTGATCAACCATATCATAAGCATGCACAAATTTTTGACATACTCTTTAACCCAGCATTTAAAGCACTAAAAAGGGTATCTGAGACCTTAAGATGGTAACTTTTTTCTCAGCATTTACCAAAACAGGAATTATACTTAGTCTTCATGCAAAAAGAAACAAAATGGTGCCTCATTTGCCACAATAGCATAAAAAATGACAATTTAATAGCAATAAGCAACAGCTGTAATTTTTATGTATGGGAGATAACTGTGAAAACATTGGAGTTTCTGTCATTGCAATGTGGGCCTCTTGTTTCAAAGTGATGATTTAACCATTCTAGTTATGTTTAGCATTCTGAAAACAATATATTTCATTATTTTGGCCTTTTGAATTCAACATCTAAGCAAATAAGGTATAGTTTATGTCAAAATTATCCTATTTTATTCAATAGAAAGCAAATACAGGCATATCAAAACTGCACCTCAAGTCAGCATATTTTGTCGACAAACTTTTTCCCCTTTACAACCCTATTCAGTCGGGTTATTGTAAATTTTTGTTTAATTTCATTTTTTTCCTGTTTTAAGGTGTCTCAGTGGTATTATTCCGCCATTTTTGTCTTATACTTGTTCATTTAGGTTTCATTCCTTAAAAAATTTAACAAAATAGTTATTTGAAATTTAAAGAATGTTCCAATGTATTTTGAAATATCATTCCCAATAACTTTTACAACATTTTCATTACAAAAAAGTGGACTAAAACACACAAGCTTTAAATCTTAAGCTGGATTTACAGAACACAGAAATCATACAAGGGAGATAATTTGATAAAAGATTTTAACAAAGATATCACTACAGAAATTAACATCTTGCAATTTATCTCTCTTATTTCAACGGTGACCCCTAATTTTTATTTTGTATATGTAAACTATATAATAATTTCAAAACACATGCAAAGTATGGAGAAAATCTATAATAAATTTTTCAAGCTATCCTCTTATATAACCATTTTCCTTAACATTTCTATGTAAAATCCTGAAATTTTCAATTTCAGTTTTTGTGCTTAAATGCACAGTGACCCCTAAATTTTATTTTATATTTTGAACAATAATACAATTATGTTTCTACACAGAAAATTTCACAAAATTCTATAATAGGAAAATAATACCCTGCAGACACCTTAAAGGAAGATATTATAGTATCGCAATGTTCCGCACTATCCTCAAATAGTATTTTGCCCCAAATATAAAACAGAGAACTACCATTTAAAAAAATGCTATTTTCCCCTTGAAAATTCATGACGATTGCAAAAATGTCAACAGATGGTTGCTTAGGTCTTTCAATAAACAATTTAGGGATTTTCTTACAAATAAGTATAAAAATGTTGTTTATTCTATTGATATGTAGTAAACAAGACACTATTTGTGTGATATTTTAAATAAAAATGGACCTTGCTGCTAATAACATTGTATGCGAGTTCACCTTAAGGTCTCATGTAACCGTTTAGCTTCAATTTTTCTCATGTGTCTGTTTTTCAAAGATTCACATCTTGTTTGCAGAGTTTTACTGAAAAAGTGTGAAATGACAGATATGTAAACCTATTTGGAATCCTCAGAACTAATACTTTAAATTACATAGACATCTGAGTCATTCTGACAATATATATGTGCTGTATGTTTCCATGGAAACATTTGCAAAAGTTGAAAAAATTACCCTAAAATTTGCAAAAATTTGCAAAAATGGTGCCAATACACAAGTCCCCCCTCAACGTATATGTTATGAACCAGCATAGCCACTATGATAGCCTGAAAGCCCTTCACAAACAGTTTGGATTTAGCAATAAAAAAGGATATCATTAAGGATAACTTTTCGAAATAAAATACATCGAACACTTACATCCATTTTCGCACCATTTGTACAACATGCTATTTATAACGTCCATGCTGTGTGTCATTTGACCAAAACAAACAGCTAATAACCTACTGTAATGAATAAATTCACTTTTGATTGATTTGTTTCTTACATGTACTATCATTCTCACAAAATAGAATAAAATTGTTCAAATAAATCCACTATTACAACAATGACATCTGATCAACCATATCATAAGCATGCACAAATTTTTGACGCACTCTATAACTCAGCATTTGAGGCACTGACAAGGGTATCTGAGACCTCTGTCTGTCCCTTCTTCCCTTTGTCTGTCCCTCTGTGCCTCCTTCCCTCAGTCTGTCCCTTTTCCCTATGTCTATCCCTCTGTGACTCCTTCCCTCTCTCTATCCCTCTGTCCCTCCTTCCCCCCTGTTCCTCCTTTCTGTCTGTCCTTCTGTCCCTTCTTCCCTCTGTCTGTCCCTCCTTCCCTTTGTCTGTCCCTCTGTGCCTCCTTCCCTCTGTCTGTCTCTTTTCCCTCTCTCTATCCCTCTGTCCATCCTTCCCTCTGTCTGTCCTTCTGTATCTCTTTCCCTCTGTCTGTCCCTCTGTCTCTCCTTCCCTCTGTCTATCCCTCTGTCCTTCCTTCCCTCTGTCTATCCCTTTGTCCCTCCTTCCCTCTGTCTGTCCTTCTGTATCTCCTTCCCTCTGTCCGTCCCTCTGTCTCTCCTTCCCTCTGTCTATTCCTCTGTCCTTCCTTCCCTCTGTCTATCCCTTTGTCCCTCCTTCCCTCTGTCTGTCCTTCTGTACCTCCTTCCCTTTGTCTGTCCCTCTGTGCCTCCTTCCCTCTGTCTGTCTCTTTTCCCTCTCTCTATCCCTCTGTCCATCCTTCCCTCTGTCTGTCCTTCTGTATCTCCTTCCCTCTGTCTGTCCCTCTGTCTCCTTCCCTCTGTCTATCCCTCTGTCCTTCCTTCCCTCTGTCTATCCCTCTGTCCCTCCTTCCCTCTGTCTGTTCTTCTGTACCTCCTTCACTCTGTTTATCCCTCTCTGTCTGTCCCTCTGTCACTTCTTCCCTATGTCTGTCCCTTTGTCACTCATTCCCTCTGTCTGTCCTTCTGTCCCTCCTTCCCTCTGTCTATCCCTCTCTGTCTGTCCCTCTGTCTATCTCTATGTCCCTCCTTCCCTCTGTCTGTCCCTCTGTCCCCCTTTCTGGCCCTCTGTACCTTTTTCCCTCCGTCTGTCCCTCTCTGTCCCTTCTTCCCTGTGTCTGATCTTCTGTCCATCCCTCTCTGTCCCTCCTTTCCTCTGACTCTCCTTCCCTGTGTCCCTCCTTCCCTCTGTCTATCCCTCTGTCCCTCCTTCTTCCAGTCTGTCCTTTTACCCATCCTTCCCCCCTCAGTCCTTCCACCCCTCCTTCCCTTTGTCTGTCCATTTGTGCCTCTTTCCCTCTGTCTGTCCTTCTATCCCTCCTTCTCTCTGTCTGTCCCTCCTTCCCTTTGTCTGTCCTATTGTCCCTCATTCCCTCTGTCTGTCCTATTGTCCGTCCTTCCCTTTGTCTTTCCTATTGGCCCTCCTTCCCTTTGTCTGTCCTATTGTCCCTCCTTTACTCTGTCTATCCTTCTGTCTCTCATTCCATGTCTGTTCGTCCATCTATTCATCTCTCTGCACATAGGGTACTTATTTGGTACTCATAGTACCCAATTTAAAGTGATTGCTGAGTAAGATTTGTCGAATCTGTCTTTATTCAGAATTACTCCTGCATTAATGGGCCAAGTAAATCAGTGTGCTACATCATTTTAGGACCCCGCATTGGAAGTGGGTGGCTGATAGTTTTCACTATGTCTGTCTGTCTGTCTGTCAACAATTGTAGAAGTGGAAATTTTTTGAAATTTTGTCTTAAGCCTGGTAGTGATGAGTTGTATTGTGTAAGGACCACCGCAACTTCCTGTTTGTCATTAATTTGATATTTATATGACCGCATACTATTTATAATTTCAAACTTTTAAATTATGTCTCCCCTCTCAAGAGGGAATCATATTGTTTTTGTCTTTTCTGTCTGTCATCCATCCATCAATCAGTCTGTCTGTCAGTCCTTCACAAAGTTTGTGGATGTGCATTCATCTACATTTTCCAACATATTTGGACCAAACTTTATAGGATTGTTGACCTTCATGCCTAGTTGTGCATATTGTCTGGCCAGATTGATCCGCCAATTTTTGTTGGAGTGTTGCCCCTTTTTGACAATGAATTTTGGTGAATTAAGTTTATGAACAATAACTCTCCTACATCTTTCATCGGATTTCTACAAAACCTCACAGGATTGTTGACCTTGATGCGTAGTTGTGCATATTGCCTGGCCGGATTGATTATCCAATTTGTTGGGGAGTTATGCCTCTTTTTGACATAGAATTTTGACATAGAAATAGATACATTAAATTTGTGGGTGTTAATTCTCCTTCATCTTTCATCGGACTTCAACCAAACTTTACAGGATTGTTGAACTTCATACCTAGTTGTGCGTATTGTCTGGCTGGATTGATAAAGTTTGTGAATACTAATTCTCCCAAATCTTTCATCAGATTTCAACCTAATAAATAAAGTTTGTTGATGCTAATTCTCTCACATCTTTCATCAGATTTCAACCAAACTTCACAGCATTGTTGACCTTCATACCTAGTTGTGCATATTGTCTGGCTGGATTGATTTTGTTGGCGTTATGCTCCTTTTTGTCATAAAGTTTGATAAATTAAGTATATGGACGCTAATTGTCCCACATCTTTCATTGGATTTCAACCAAATTTAGTTTTGTTTTTCTTTAGTTTTGTTTTTTCCAGATTTTACTCTGTGTTTGGACTTTGTCATTTTAGCTTATTGGAGTTTTGAGGATACGTCTCCATTATCTGCAACTCCTCCTAAACCGCTTGGCACCTTTCAACCAAACTTGCAGGAATGCTTCAGTATATGTTGAAAATGTACAACATGCATTTTTTTTACTTTAATTTTGTTTTTAGCTCACCTGGCTATGCCAGGGTGAGCTTTTGCCATCACTTGGCGTCCGGCGTCCGTCCGTATGTCTGTCCGTCCGTCGTAAACTTTTGTTCAAAAATCTTCTCCTCTGAAACCACTGGGCCAATTTAATCCAAACTTGGCCTGGGTCATCACCAGGATATGTAGTTTGAAAAATGTGTTTGGTTAGTCAGAGGACCAAACAACATGGCCGCTGTTACTTAAAATAGAACATAGGGGTAAATTGCTGTTTTTGGCAAATAACTCAAAAACCATTGCAGATATCAAAAATCTGACACATATAAAAATGTTCAGAATGATGAGATCTATCTACCCTGCAATTTTGAAGAAAATCGGAAAACCCATCTCAGAGTAACAGCCCTTTTTCCATTAAATTTTCAAAATTTATGCATTTTTTATTTTTTATTTCAAAAACTGTAACAGATAGAGGTAAAGTGTAAATTGCAAAAATGTTCAGCATATCCGAGATCTACATACTCTGAAATTTGAAGAAAATCCAACAGCCTGTGTTGTAGTTATTGACTCTTTTCCCCCCCCAAAAAAAATTCAATGCCATATGGTTATGGGTTATTTCCCTTTAAATTCTGCTTTCAAATCTTCTTTGGTTTACTTTTCTCTTTCAAGTTTTAGAGAAATTCCCTGCTATCACTTTATTAAAAATAATAATTTGTTACATAATCAAGAGCAAAAAAGTGTTTTTGTACAAATTTTTACATTTTTTTTGCAAAAATACTTTCATAAACTATACTTATTTCACAAATTATTAATAATTGTATATAATTGTATTATTGAAACATTTAATGATTTGTGTGTGTGAGACCTACAAAGGTAGACAAGGACATCGAACACCTTCCAGTCAGATATGTAGTGATTATTGTTTGCCCTCAATGCATATATCTCTCCCAGATAAATATTGAAGCAGTATCTTAACTTCAATGCCTGCATAACTTTATAACTGACCTGCATAGCTATGCCATGGTGATCTTCCTGCCATCACGTCCATTGCAAACTTTTCATTCAAACATCTTCTTCTCTGAAACCGCTGGGCCAATTGGAACCAAACTTAGGCACAATGGTCCTTAGGTTGCCCCTTTTAAAAAAAATGTTGGGCAAGTCCGTATCATATCCAAGATGGCCGCCAGCAGGAATTGGGTTTAACATTGGACCCTATAGGAAAGCATTCAAAGATCTTCTCTTAAACCACTGCACAAATTGGAACCAAACTTGGTCACAATAGTCCTTCGCTGGTCCCCTTTAAAATTTTTGTCCGGCAAGTCTGCAGGTCATCCAAGATGGCCGCCAGCAGGGAACTTTGTCAAAAATTGGACAATATTGCAAAAATCTTCTCCTCTGAAAATACTGGGCCAATTGGAACCAAACTTAGTCACAATGGTCCTTAGGTGGCCCCTTTTAAAAAATGAGTTCAGCAAGCCCACATCATATCCTAGATGGCCACCAGGAGGGAACATGTTTTTAACATTGGACCCTATATTGAAACATATTCATAGATTTTCTCCTCTGAAAGTACATGGCCAATTGGAATCTTACTCAGTCACAATGGTCCTTACTTGGTCCCCTTCATAAAATGTGTCTGGCATGTCCGCATAGCATCCAAGATGGCAGTCAGCCGGGAACATTGTATAACCTTGGACCCCTCTGAAAATACTATGCCAATTGGAACCAAAGTGAGGCACAATGATACTTACATGGTCTTCTTCAAGAAAGGTGACAGTTGGTCTAAGCCCCATCAAAAATAGCTGCCAGTGGGGAACATAGTTTAATTTTGGATCATATAACATCAGCAAACTTCAAAATGAGACCCTCAAACAGTCAATAACAAATTTGAAAATGAGAACCTTAAACGTTGTGATTATTTTGACTTATTGTGTCAGCCTTGACCCAGGTGAGTGATACAGGCTCTTGGGAGCCTCTTGTTTCAAGGTTTTTAGCAGTTTTTGGACTTTGCCATTTTAGCTTACTGGAGTCTTGAGGGTACATCTCCATTATCCGCAACTCCTTCCAAATTGCTTATAACTTTTCAACCAAACTAGCAGGAATGCTTCAGTGTATATTGAAGATGTGCACCATGCATTTTGTTTTGTTTTTTTCCAGATTTTACACTGTTTTTGGACTTTGTCATGTTAGGTTATTGGAGTCTAAGGATATGCCTTCATTATCCTCAAGTCCTGATAAATGGCCCTGTATTTTTCTGTCAAACTTTGAGGAATGCATGCTTCAGTATATAATATAGATGTGCAACATGGACTTTGTAATTCTGTTTTGAACACAAAGATTCTTAAATATATATAGTGCAGGCGACACATGTGTTCCTTGGAACACTCATGCATTTTTTTTTAAAAACTTTTTGACATACTTGTAAGTTTGAAAATTAAACATGAATTACTAGCATATTTTTGAAAGATTTTTTATTTGAAGATAAAGAAAGTAAGTTAAAATGTAATTGATCAGAAACAAAGAACATTAAATAAGTAACATGTTAATCGGTCCACAGTTATGTATATTTTTTTAATATTTTACTCTATTTTGTTTTAGATAGGGGATCCACTGAGTATAGATGTAAGACGCTCAAACCTTGGACAACCATCTATTGACTTACCATTGGTATCCAATAGGACTTTCATATTGTTGCCACATATTTCAAACATTTCTCCAGCAGAAGGGTCAACAGAAGGAGGGGTTACCCTTACTGTGACTGGAGGTGGTTTCATTGATGGACATACTGTTGTTAAAGCTGGCCAATATAACTGTCCTGTTCTCTCAGTTAGCTACAGCACTATAACATGTACAACTCCAAGAAAAGGGAGGGATGAAAACGTAGAAATCAAAGTACAGGTTACTAAAAATAACCAAGAAGTTCAGGCGGTCTGCTCCGATCCACAAGTATGTGCACATTATTTCAAAGCACAAATTACTCCGACTGTTACCAGCGTAAGTCCAACTCAGTCATCTGGATCAACTACCCTTACTATAGCTGGAACATTGTTTGGTACCGATGCTACTAAAGTTACGGTACAAGTGGGAGGAGAGGATTGTAGTATTCAGGCCTCGTCTTTCAGCAATACACAGATCATATGCACTCTAGCTTCAGCACCTGTAGGAAACAATAAAGTATCAGTTTTAATTTCCAATGTTGGCTATGCTACGTCGTCTTCATCAGTAACAAGTCAAGCCATACTGACATCAGTAAACCCAACGTCAGGAAGTACACAGGGAAATACATCTATAACAATAACAGGAAATGGTTTTGTTCCTGGACAAACTAAGGTGACATTAGGAGGAAAAAATTGTACCATTGCTAGTACCACTTTGACATCCATTATATGCTTCACACCTGCAGGTACTGGTGCTCAATCTGTGACAGTTGAATCAAATGGTGTGTCATATTCATCGACCTTGACCTTTACCTACGATACAAGTATCACTCCAATGATAACAAATGTACAACCGTCAGCAGGGAAAGCTGGAGACACTATTACTATAACAGGATCATCATTTTCTGCTGACAATTCAAAGATTATTGTGTCAATAGGCGGAACAACATGCCCTGTATCTCAGTCTACCCTTACATCGATAATATGTTCTGCAGGAAGCCAGAGACCAGGACAGTATTCTGTCAGTGTTAATGTGGACCCAGCTGGATTAGCCTCTTCATCATCTACTCCAGGACCTACATTTACTTATGAGGTTACAGCCAGTTCAGTGTCTCCAATCAAAGGTATGATAAGCGAAACTTGTAAACTAAGCCCTAACTCAAATGAAAAACTGCTGAAACCTCACCCTGTTTAGACTAAAAACCTGCTGAATTCAAATATCTGACTAAACTGATGATCTGCTGACACCAAACCCAGACTTAACTATAAACCTGCTGAAACCAAACCCTTGCTAAACTAAACCTGCTGAAACCATACCCTGACTTAACTAAAAATCTGCTAAAATCAAACCCTTATTCAACTGAAAACTTGGTGAAATCAAACCATGACTAAACTGAAAACCTGCTGAATTCAAACCCTGACTAAATTGAAAACCTACTAAAATCAATCCCTGAATAAACTAAAAAAACTGTTGAAACCAAACCCTGACTAAGCTGAAAATGTACTGAAACCAAACCCTGAATAAACTAAAACCCGCTGAAATAAACCCTGACTAGACTAAAAACCTCCTGACACCAAACCCTGAAGAAAATGTAAACCTGCTGACACCAAACGCCGAAGAAATTGTAAACCTGCTGAAACCAAACCTGAATAAAACCTGCTCAAATCAAACCCTGACTAAACTGAAAACCTAATGAAACTAAACCCTGACTAAATTGACAATTGTCTGAAACCAAACCCTGACCAGACTGAAAACCTGTGGAATTCAAATCATGACTAAACTGAAAACCTGCTGAAACCAAATTTTGACTAACCTGAAAACCTGCTGAAACCAAATTCTGACTAAACCAAAACCTGCTGAAACCAAACTCTTGACTAGACTGAAAATCTGATGAAATCAAACCATGACTTAACTGAAAACTTGATGAAACCATACCCTTGCTAAACTTTAATCCTAACAAAACTAAATCATGACTAAAAAGACAACTGGCTGAAATCAAACAATGACTTACTAAAACCTGCTGAAACCAAAACATGACTATACTGAAATCCTGCTGAAATCAACTTCTGACTAAACTGAAAACCTGCTGAAACTAAACTCTTGACTAGACTGAAAACCTGTTGAAATCAAACCATGACTTAACTGAAAACTTGCTGAAACCATACCCTTGCTAAACTTAAAACATAATGAAACTCTGAATAAACTGAAATCTTCTGAAAGTGACCCCCCCCCTCTAAACTGAAAACCTGCTGTAATCAAACTCTGACTAAATTTAAAACCTACTGAAAGCAAATCCTGACTAAATTGTAAATCAGCTGAAAACAAATCCTGACTTTACTCAAAAACCTGTTGAAACCGAACCCTAACTTAACTCAAAAACCTGCTGAAATGAAACCCTGACTAAGCTGAAAACCTACTGAAATCAAACCCTGAATAAATTAAAACCTTGCTGGAACCAAACCCTGACTAGACTGATAACCTGATGAAACCAAACCCTGAATAAATTGTCAAACTGCTGAAAAACTCCAAAACCTGCTGAAACAAAACCCTGACTAAGCTTGAACTAAAAACCTGCTGAAACAAAACCCTGACCAGACTGAAAACCTGCTGAAACCAAACCCTGACTAGACTTAAAACCTGCTGAAACCAAACCCTGAATAAACTAAAGACTTAATGAAACCAAACCCTGACCAGACTGAAAACCTGCTGAAATCAAATTCTGACTACACTGAAAACCTGCTGAAACCAAACTCATGACTAAACTGAAAACCTGTTGAAATCAAACCATGACTTAACTGAAAAGTTGCTGAAACCATACCTTTGCTAAACTTATAACCTAATGAAACTAAACCCTGACTAAATAAACAACTGGCTGAAATCAAACAGTGACTTACTAAAAACATGCTGAAACCAAAACGTGATTATACTGAAGATCTGCTGAAAGCAATCCCCTTCTAAACTGAAAACCTGCTGAAATCAAAATCTGACTAGAATGATAACTTTCTGAAACCAAACCTTGAATAAACTTAAACCTTGCTGAAACCAAACCCTGAGTAGACTGAAAACCTGATGAAACCAAACCCTGAATATATTGTAAACCTGTTGAAACTAACCCATGACTAGAATGAAAACCTGCTGAAACCGAACCCTGACTAAACTCAAAAACCTGTTGAAACCAAAATCTGACTTAACTCCAAAACCTGTTGAAACAAAACCCTGACTAAGCTTGAACTAAAAACCTGCTGAAACAAAACCTTGACTAGACTAAAAACCTGCTGAAACCAAACCCTGACTAGACTGAAAACCTGCTGAAACCAAACCCTGACTAGACTTAAAACCTGCTGAAACCAAACCTTGACTAGACTGAAAACCTGCTGAAACCAAACCCTGACTAGACTTAAAACCTGCTGAAACCAAACCCTGACTAGACTGAAAACCTGCTGAAACCAAACCCTGAATAAACTAGAGACTTGTTGAAACCAAACCCTGACCAGACTGAAAGCCTGCTGAAATCAAACTCTTGACTAGACTGAAAACCTATTGATATCAAACCATGACTTAACTGAAAACTTGCTGAAACTATACCCTTGCTAAACTTACAACATAATGAAACTCTGAAAAAACTGAAATCTGCTGAAAGTGACCACCTTTAAACTGAAAACCTGCCTTAATCAAATTTTGACTAAACTTAAAACCTACTGAAAGCAAATCCTGACTAAATTGTAAATCAGCTGAAAACAAACCCTGACTTTACTCAAAAACCTGTTGAAACAAAACCCTAACTTAACTCAAAAACCTGCTGAAATGAAACCCTGACTAAGCTGAAAACCTACTGAAATCAAACCCTGAATAAATTAAAACCTTGCTGGAACCAAACCCTGACTAGACTGATAACCTGATGAAACCAAACCCTGAATAAATTGTAAAACTGCTGAAAAACACCAAAACCTGTTGAAACAAAACCCTGACTAAGTTTGAACTAAAAACCTGCTGAAACCAAACCCTGACTAGACTTAAAACCTGCTGAAACCAAACCCTGAATAAACTAAAGACTTGTTGAAACCAAACCCTGACCAGACTGAAAACCTGCTGAAATCAAATTCTGACTACACTGAAAACCTGCTGAAACCAAACTCATGACTAAACTGAAAACCTGTTGAAATCAAACCATGACTTAACTGAAAAGTTGCTGAAACCATACCTTTGCTAAACTTATAACCTAATGAAACTAAACCCTGACTAAATAGACAACTGGCTGAAATCAAACAGTGACTTACTAAAAACATGCTGAAACCAAAACGTGATTATACTGAAGATCTGCTGAAAGCAATCCCCTTCTAAACTGAAAACCTGCTGAAATCAAAATCTGACTAGACTGAAAACCTGATGAAACCAAACTCTGAATTAACTTAAACCTTGCTGAAACCAAACCCTGACTAGACTGAAAACTTGATGAAACCAAACCCTGAATAGATTGTAAACCTGCTGAAACTAACCTCTGACTAGAATGAAAACCTACTGAAACCAAATCCTGACTAACTCAAAAACCTGTTGAAACCAAACTCTAGTTAAACTCAGAACCTGCTGAAACAAAACCCTGACTAAGCTGAAAATCAACTGAAACCAAACCTTGAATAAACTAAAACCTTGCTGAAACTAAACCCTGAGTAGACTGAAAACTGATGAAACCAAACCCTGAATAAATTGTAAACCTGCTGAAACTAACCCATGACTAGAATGAAAACCTGCTGAAACCAAACCCTGACTAAACTCAAAAACCTGTTGAAACCAAAATCTGACTTAACCAAAAACCTGTTGAAACAAAACCCTGACTAAGCTTGAACTAAAAACCTGCTGAAACAAAACCTTGACTAGACTGAAAACCTGCTGAAACCAAACCCTGACTAGACTGAAAACCTGCTGAAACCAAACCCTGACTAGACTGAAAACATGCTGAAACCAAACTCATGACTAGACTGAAAACTCGTTGAAATCAAACCATGACTTAACTGAAAACCTGCTGAAACCAAACCCTGACCAGACTGAAAACCTGCTGAAATCAAACCCTGACTAGACTGAAAACCTGCTGAAACCAAACCCTGACTAGACTGAAAACCTGCTGAAACCAAACTCATGACTAGACTGAAAACTTGTTGAAATCAAACCATGACTTAACTGTTGAAATCAAACCATGACTTAACTGAAAACCTGCTGAAACCATACCCTCACTAAACTAAAAACATAATGGAACTAAACCCTGACTTAATAGACAACTGGCTGAAAGCAAACAGTGATTTACTAAAAACATGTTGAAACCAAAATGTGATTATACCGAATCTGCTGAAAGTAATCCCCTTCTAAACTGAAAACCTGCTGAAATCAAAATCTGACTAGAATGAAAACTTTCTGAAACCAAACCTTAAATAAACTAAAACCTTGCTGAAACCAAACCCTGACTAGACTGAAAACTTGATGAAACCAAACCCTGAATAAATTGTAAACCTGCTGAAACTAACCTCTGACTAGAATGAAAACCCAATGAAACCAAACCCTGACTAACTCAAAAACCTGTTGAAACCAAAACCTGACTAAACTCAAAAACCTGTTGAAACCAAACCCTAACTAAACCCAAAACATGCTGAAACAAAACCCTGACTAAGCTGAAAATCTACTGAAACCAAACCTTGAATAAACTAAAACCTTGCTGAAACCAAACCATGACTAGACTGAAAACCTGATGAAACCAAACCCTTAATAAATTGTAAGCCTGCTGAAACTAACCCATGACTAGAATGAAAACCTGCTGAAACCAAACCCTGACTAAACTCAAAAATCTGTTGAAACAAAACCCTGACTTAGATTGAAACCTACTGAAATCATACCTGGAATAAAATAAAACCTTGACTAAACCCTGACTAGACTGAAAACTTGATGAAACGAAACCCTGTATAAATCGTAAACTGGCTGAAATTAAACCTGAAAAAACTAAACCAAACTCTGAATACTGTGAATTCATTTAATTTCATGGGTATCAATTTTCGTGAGTAGAGAAAAAAAAGACATTTCGTGGTGTACATAAATTCATGGATTGCCACTTGTTCCAAAAAAATTTTTTTTTTAATTGAAATTAATTAAAATAAAAATTCTAAAATTCATGGCTTTAGTATCTTCAGTATTAATGTTAAAACATCAAAATTTAGAAATGTACCTGTAATTTAAGTGTCACCTGTAATTAACAAATCATAGTAATATGTAGATATTATGTAATTAGGTAATCATCTGACATAACCTTACTCAATTCGTTATTTATAAATAGACACCTGTATTTATTGCAAAATAAACATATTCTTTTCATTGGAACATAATTAAAATGATAAAATTTAATTAATAATATGTTATCAAAACTAACATGAGATGGCCCTTGTTCAAACTTCTTAACTGGAAATCAACACTTTATCGAACAGGAAGCCAGTTACCACGAATTTGTTAACTGGGAAACACTTGAAATAAAGCATTTTAATTTATTTTTCTGCTATTTAAGGTTCAAGAGAATGCACATATACCCCTTTATAGCTCACCTGGCCTAAAAGGCCATGTGAGCTATTGCCATCACTTGGCATCTGTCAGCGTCCGTCGTCCCTCCATCATAAACTTTTTCAAAAATCTTCTCCTCTGAAACCGCTAGGCCAATTTTAACCAAACTTGGCCTGAATCATCACCAGGGTATCTAGATTCAAAATTGTGTCGATTAGTCCAAGGACCAAACAACATGGCTGCCGTTACTAAAAATAGCACATAGGGGTAAATTGCTGTTTTTTGCAAATAACTCAAAAACCATTACAGATATCAAAAATCTGATTGAGGTAAAAGTGATCAGCATGTCAAGATCTACCTGCCCAGAAAATCCAAAAACCCTTCTTAGAGTTATTGCCCTTTTTCCGTGAAAATTTCAAATTTTTGATATTCTTTATTTTTTATTGCAAATATAAAAATACAAAATACAAAAAGCTTTATTTAACGTCGGTACAATACATAACATTACAACATAAGCTCTCACGAGCTTTTGAAACCGACACATAACATTCACACATTACATACACAATACATAGACATACACAAAGCATACATTAAAACATAGGCATATTAGGGTAAAAAGCAAGCACAAAATAAAACATAAAAGCTATAGAACATGCTGTAAGCAAGTAAATTAAGAGGCAGCACTATAATAGCTAAAAGCTAAGCACAATAAAACATTCAGCCAAATAAAAAAAAGTACTAATGTCTATTAAAATCATGCAATCTAAATTTAAAAGATAAAATTAGCAGCAAGCATTGCAGTGACACGAGTTGCCATTCCATGAATTAATTAAATTCTTAAATTGATTAAAAGATGTCTGAGTTCTAAAATGGTTTAGCAACTCGTTCCATAATTTTGGGGCAGCGTAGCGGAAAGATTTGAGCCCGTACCTTGTTGTCCTCACTGGTGGTAATTCAGCAATGTTGTCATACCTGAAATTATATTTTGTATTTTGTATTTTTAATTTTCACTAGATCGTGTAAGTTAGAAGGGCTATCCTTTTGTAAAATTTCATATACTTCTATAGCCATAGTTCTTAATCTTCTTACCTTTAGTGATGGAAGTTTAGATTTAATTGACAGATCTTCATATGTGCTTTTATAGTCATCATATATAAACCTTAATGCACGTTCCTGAATTTTCTCTATTTTATTTGTGTTTGATTCGCTACAAAAATGCCATGTTAGGCGGCAAAAATTAAAATTAGACAAAATGAAGGAATAGTATATTGTTAACTTTGCTAATTTATTTAAATAAATACCTAATCTTTTTAAAAAGTTTAGCTGTCTAGAAGCTTTAATACAAATATTAGAAATGTGGGAGTTAAAATTAAGTTCAAAATCTATGGTTACCCCCAGTAATTCTACTTCTTCCTCACACTGAATTTTATTTCCTGCTAAATTAAATTTAATATTCATATCTCTAGACTTTTTGCCAATTGCTATGGCCTGGAACTTGTCCGGGTTAGCCTTCATCTGATTAGATGCAAACCACTCAATTAAAGCCAAACTATCCCTTTCCAAAATTTTAATAATATTTTCAATATTATGATCGGAACGCGAGAGCGTATTGTCATCAGCGTAATTGTATAATGTACTTTTGCTAGTAAAATGAAATATGTCATTTAAAAAAATATTAAATAGCACAGGTCCAAGTATGGAACCTTGCGGTACACCTTTATATATATGTTGCCAATTACTTAATGCTGTACCAATTTTCACACATTGTTTTCTGTTTGTAAGATAATTTTCGATTAATTTTAATGCAGATTTTGACATACCATAAGCTTCAAGTTTTAGTAATAGCAAATTATGTGGCAAACAGTCGAACGCTTTTGAAAGATCCATCAGCACCGCTGCGATGTATTTGTTTTCATTTAATGCTTGTTTCCAGTCTTCTATAATCTTCTTTTGCAAAAACTATAATAGGTAGATATCAACTTTAAATTGCAAAAATGTTCAGCATATCCAGATCTACCCACCTTGAAATTTTGAAAAAAATCTGACTACCCATATAGGAGTTTTTGCCCTTTATTGGTCAAATTTAAGAAATTTGATCCTTTTTGTCATCATTTTTAAAAAATCTTCTCCTCATAAGCCACTGAGCCAATTGTTACCAAACTTGACCTGAATCATTACCAGGGTAAACAGTTTCAAAGTTGTGTTCGATTAGTCCGAAAACCAAGCAACATGGCTGCTGTTACTAAAAATAGAACAAAAGGGTAAATTGCATTTTTTGCAAATAACTCGAAAACCGTTACAGATATCAAAACTCTGATTGGTAGTGAAAATAATCAGCATGTTAAGGTCGATCTACCCGCCCTGCAATTTTAAAGAAAATAAAAAAACTAGTGTTGGAGTTATTGCCCTTCTTCCATAAAATTTTCTAAATTTTAATATATTTTTATACGACCGCAAAAATTTTGCAGTCGTATATTGGTATGGTGTTGGCGTCGTCGGCGTCCGCGTCTGCGTCTGCGTCGGTTTCGGCGTCTGTGGACAGCATAACTTTGCTTCTAGTGGACGGATCTTTATGAAATTTTAGTATGATGTATCATGGCACACGCATAAACAGAGGTTTTAATTTTGAGTTGATGGCCCCGCCCATTTTAGAAAAAGGGGCCAAAAAGGGTGAAATTGGGTGTTTTGACATTTTTGACTGTAGAATCTTTATTAATTGTTGGATTTTGATGGGGTTTGTTTCAGTGTGCTCCTGAGGAAATTTCCAATCTGCAGTATGCCAACGGATTTCACGTAGCATGTACCGCTCACAAGATAAATAGGGCCCAACAGGGGCAAATCTCAAAAAAATTAAATTTTTTATTTTTAGTCCGATTTTGATGCAGTTTTTTTCAATGGATTCCTTGTGAAAAATTAATATGGCGCTCAGCTATTAGATTTTTGATATCTTGTTTCCTTTCCCAGCTATGAGGGGCAGAATGGGGCCAAAATTGCGAATTTGCAGATTATGTAGAATTTTTATTTTTTATCGGATTTCGATGGGATTTTTATACGACCGCAAAAAAATTTTTGAGGTCGTATATTGGTATGATACTGGCGGCGTCGTCATCGTCGGTGTCTGTAGACTCTTCGTTTCCGTGCGATAACTTCAGTTCTAGTTCATCAATCCTTATGAAATTTTAACATAATGTTGCTTGTCACAAAAGGAAGTTTGGGATTGGTTTTGGGTATTGTGGCCCCGCCCGTTTTTTTTTTAAAA